>JAODXP020000017.1:27295739-27353239 GCA_027497455.2 Sardinella longiceps | reverse complement strand
TCATGGGCAATTACCTGAACACTGCTTCCAAAGAGGACCTGGAAATCCGAGTGGGGAGTGTGCCGTGTGAAGTGTAAGTATGGTAATGGGTCTTGGGAGCAGAGGGATTTTTGGTCCTCCGTCGCACAGACCACAGATAATTACTTTGAGCGGCTGATGTAATGACACATTCCGTCAAGCATAATTGGCCACGGCAGCCGTAAGGAGAAGAAGAAAAACAATTGGAACAAGCAGTTCTGGAGTGACCTTGCTTGGCCTTGTTTTGACACTGAGCTTGTTGTTGTATGCTCACCTGTAGGGAGACGTTTGGCACAAACATCACCTGTAAGGTTGGCGCCTATCCTCTAGGGGAGAAGGTGCCTTCAATTCGACTTGATGTTGTGGTGAAGTACGGGATGAACACTACCACCAGGGTGCCAGGAGCCTTCCAGTTCCTCGACGACCCCATCGTGGCTGATCATCAGCCTAAAAGGAGCTTTGTCTGGTAAGTATTGTTTGTGAGCACAATGTATGTATACACTCCCTGATTGTGTAAAATTATGGTCATGATTTTAGAACATATAAATGTGTCAGACATATAAATAGAACATATAAATGTGTCAGACATATTTTTGGAGCAGACCGATCCTGTTAATTCATTGTAAGGGAAAGGATCGATTTTTAGAGGGGAGAGAAAATCTTCTTGTTTTTCGTAAGGGATGTTCTCCAGTCAGACAGATGGAGCTGTGATGTGTTGGAGAAAGTTTAGTGTACCGTAAGCATGGGGAGAGAGTTGGTGTAGGTCCTCAGTGGAGCTCAGTGTGTGTGTGTGTGTGTGTGTGTGTGTGTGTGTGTGTTGTGCAATTCTCTTCCAGTGGTGGCAGGAGGATTGTGGTGTCAGGCACCGGGTTCAACCTCATCCAGAAAGCTTTCATCATGGTGAATGCCTCTGCAGACGAGTGGTCCCAGCTCTCCGCGCCTATAGAGGTTTGTCTGTCCAGCAAGTGCACAGCTTGCTTTCTTTTCTTTTCTTTCTTTTTTCCATTCTTTCTTTCTCTTTCTTTCTTTTTCTTTCTTCCTTCCTGTTTCTTTCTTTCATTTTCCTTTTTCTTTCTTTCCTCCGTCTTTATCTCAACCATTATTCTCACTTCACCGTTGCTGCTCAGTGTTCCTCCCTCCCTCCCCCTCTCTCTCTCTCTCTCTCTCTCTCTCTCTCTCTCTCTCTCTCTCTCTCTCTCTCTCTCTCTCCCCCTCTCTCTCTCCCCCCTCTCTCTCACCCCCTCCATCCCATCTCTCTGTTTCACACTCTCACCCACACTCACACATAAACCCACTCTCATAGCACGTAGAATACCAATAAGTTGCAAATCCGCAGCCGTGCTGAGAAGGAGCTCGGGAACTTCAGGCCCCCGAAATAATCAAGCAGGTCTGACTTGATGCGCTTGTGGTGGGAGTCTTGAGCACTTGGCCCTGATACCTAGTGGCAGGATAAGCAGCGTGTGTGTCTGTGTGTGTGTGTGTCTGTGTGTGTGTCTCTGTGTGTGTGTTTCATTTCATTTCAGATGCCTGAATTAAAACAGGAATTAAAGTTCCAGCAGATTAGACTGGCTGAGGCCAATGCGACACACTCGCTCGCTCACTCACCCTCACCCTTTCCATCTCTCTTACTCTGTCTTTCTCCCTCACTCTCTTTCTCTCTCTCTCTCTCTCTCTCTCTCTCTCTCTCTCTCTCTCTCTCTCTCTCTCTCTCTCTCTCTGTCTCCCTGCGCTTTCTGGGTGGCGGTAGTGTGACTAAACAGCCCTCGGGGGCATGGGGGGGGAGAAGTGGCAGATGAAGCCGTGGCTGCCACCCTGGCTCCCATTGGCACCGCACTGTTTGCTTTCTCCCCCTTTCTCTCTGTCTCTCTTTCTATGCCTGTGTGTGTGTGCGTGTGTGTGTGTGTGTGTGTGTGCGTGTGTGCGCAAATACTTTTTATTCCCGTCTCACTCATTTTCATTTCTTAGTGTCTCTGTTGCTCTCTGATGATCTTCCCCCTTCCCACTCGGCCATACCTTCATCTGTCTCACCTCGCTGTGCTGCAGCACCACTGCCTTTGCTGCCGCTGCTGTGTCACCTCGTATCTCCTCAACGTGCATCTCTGCCTCACCTCTACACACAGCCACACACACACACACACACACACACACACACACACACACACACACACACACACACACGCAGTCGTCTCACAACCTGTCTTAAAATGTTTAACTCCCCATCCGTCACTCTTTGTGTATTTCGCCTGATCTATTGACTCAGTCTCTCACTCTCTCTTCTGGATTCCTGTGGTCACTTAACTTACTTTTTATCTTTATTTCTCTCTCTCTCTCTCTCTCTCTCTCTCTCTCTCTCTCTCTCTCTCTCTCTCTCTCTCTCTCTCTCTCTCTCTCTCTCTCTCTCTCTCTCCCCCCTTCGTCTCAAAGTTTCAGCAGGCTGCGGAGAGTAAGGACGACACCACCCTCGTCTTCCTCTCCCCGCGTGTTGATAAGACCTCCGACCCCAAGTCCTTCGGCACCTTCCTCCATCTCGACAACATGGTGATGAAGCTGCAGCCGTTTGACTACGCTCCAGACCCCACCTTTGAACACTTCACCAACAGGGAAATCAATGCCAACAGCACCCTTAAAGTCACTGTTAGTAGTTCTGAACCTTTTATCCCTCTTCACCATCACCCATTTACACAGCCATTGAATGAAAATAGACTGAAGTTTTAAAGTTGATGATGAATAAATGTAATTTCTAGTAGGGATTTTAAGATGGACTAAACCAGTGGTTCTCAAACTTTTTCTGTCATTCCCCACTTTGGACGGCAGAGAATTTTCACGCCCCACCTGGCAAGCTTGATTTGCGCATTATATCTCTGTAAGGAATACTTTGCGTGTACAGGATTTTTTTCAATATTGGAATTTTCATGTTACTAATTCAAAACAAATTTCTCGAACCCCTCATCATAGCAACAAGCAAATAACACCATTGGAAAGCTCAATTTACTGTCATATGCACATATCTGACAAGTAGCTGTGAATTCGGGGGGGCATGGTGCGGTCGTTGATCGAACGCAAAGAGATGTCTCGCGCCCCACCTGTCATGTGTCTGTGCCCCACAGTTTGAGAAACACTGGACTAAACGTTAAAGTTTCCAGTGGATTATCATTCCAGTGTGCTGATTTTAGAGTTTTGTAAATATTCTAAGTTTGTTTGAAAATACGTGTGTGTGCGTGTTCGTGTGTGTTTATACTTTATACCGATTAAATGATACGAAAGGAACCAAACACTCTTATCTTCTAATTTCAGGGTCGTGGATTTTCCAAGGCCATGACGGCAAGAGAAGCCAAGGCTTTTGTGGGTGATGTGGCCTACTCTGTAAACACTCTGGAAGACGACAAGCTCTACCTGGAGCCCCCGCCTGAGCACACGGTCCGCATGAGAAACAGCGGCACCTCCGAACCCCTCAAGCTGAAGGTAAGAGCACCTTTAGAGCTCCACCTAAACCAAAATCCTTCTTTCATCGTCCTCAGGGGGGTTCCCGAGCTCGTTGCTCTTTTTTTCCCCCTCATCTTCATCACTGTATGCCATTTTGTGTCTTGTAAAAAAAATGAATGCAAAATCAAAGCCCTGCGGGGTTGGTTGGTTGCCGTGTAATTGGCGACTGCTTTTGAAACGGTTTTTTTGTCATATGGGATTCCTCCCTCAGATCAAGTTTGGAAACGGGGAGTGGGAGGTTGGCTCAGTCGTCTACGAGGGGAAATACGGAGTCCCACTAGCCATCATCATCCCTGCTGTGATCATCCCCATGCTGCTGATTATTGCCACGTCGGCCTACTGCTACCGGTAAAGAAAACAACATGTTTTTTAAAGTGGCTTCACTGATGAGCCAGGAGAGATGCTTTCTGAAACGTGTGTTAGACATCGGCAAAATCACATTTTATGGTTGTTTGGACTGCCTGAAGTGGAACAAAAATGCTCAAGAACACAAAAAGTAAATAAACTGTGGTAGCAACTGTTTCACAAGCTATCCAGTAACCTCGGTGTGTGTGTGTGTGTGTGTGTGTGTGTGTGTGTGTGTGTGTGTGTGTGTGTGTGTGTTTGTGTCAACAGGAGGAAGAGTCAGCAAGCTGAGCGGGAGTACGAGAAGGTCAAACACCAGCTGGAGAATCTTGAGGAGAGTGTGCGAGACCGTTGCAAGAAGGAATTCACAGGTCGGCCCCCGAAACATCCGCCTCCATTTACTTGAGCTGTAAAACATGGTTGTCAAATCCCCCTGGGTTGTCCTTTCTACCCTTAAGCAACCCTCGCATGTATCTGTTCTGTTAGCTCTAGGACACCATGATGCTAACCGTAATGAATGGAACTGATACCCCTTATGGAAAAATCCAGTCATATGATTCTTATCTGTCCTGTAGAATAATGCAAAGTTTATGCAAGTCCTCATGAATAATAAATACGGTATATCCAGTATAATCTAAGCCAACATTTTGTTGCACCACATGCATTAGATAATGAGGGACCACAAAAATAAGGGGAAAATATAAAGTTACAATGTATATAGCTGCAGATATCTTCAAGTTCACTAAACTGCAATCAACTTGCAATTTATACAATAAGTATAAGAATTATAATACATTTATGTACACTATACGTAAATTGACTCATGATATCTGTAGACATACTGTATAAATGTGAACGTTTCCTATATCCCCCATCTTATCCTTGTAGATCTGATGATTGAAATGGAGGATCACACCAACGATATAAGTGAGGGACGGATGCCCTTCCTGGACTACAAAACGTACACAGACCGCGTCTTTTTCCTGCCCTCCAAGGATGGCGCCAATGATGTCATGATCACGGGCAAGCTGGACATCCCAGAGGCCCGCAAGGCCATCGTGGCCCAGGCTCTCAACCAGTTCTCCAACCTGCTCAACAGCAAGACCTTCCTCATCAATGTACGTGTCCAGGGGGTGGTTAAAGTCATCTCCAAGTTATTCCATTAACTGTCTCTGCCTGTCAACAATCATTTCTATGTTATGCCTAGTGAATGAATGAATATGATATGAATGAATATACAGTACAGACATATATACTGTGTGTGTGTGTGTGTGTGTGTGTGTGTGTGTGTGTGTGTGTGTGTGTACGTGCACGTACTGTATATATGTGATATATATGCATGTACCATTTATGTGGGAATTCCAGTTAAAGTCTAAATTGCTCCCTGCACACTCTGATCTGATCCATATTATTGATCCAAGATGGCCTTAAAGGAGAAAGCCGGCATGAATCAACACGTAGTCCTACTGCTTTGTAGTGCCAAGCGCTATTGTTAGCCACCTCAATCACTGGATTTCATGCAAGGCAGACTGAGATAGCGAAACGGCAGCTAACGTTAACAGAATGGGGCATTTCAAAACGAAAGCAAATCGATTAGGTTTCGTTTTTGACATGCCTCATTCAGTTAGTGTTAGCTGCGATTTCGCAAACTCGGTCTACGATGCACAAAATTTTATCATGAGGTAGCTTTCAGTAGCGCTTAGCAGTATAAAACAGCAGGGCTAGGTGTTGATTCACGCCGGATTATACCTTTAAAATATTGTTTGTACCTTTGTGCTCGTCGTGCAGTTTATCCGCACCCTGGAGTCACGGCCGGACTTCAACGCCCGAGCAAAGGTGTACTTTGCCTCGCTGCTGACAGTGGCTCTGCACGGCAAGCTGGAGTACTACACCGACATCATGCGCACCCTGCTCCTCCAGCTCATGGAGAGCTATGTGGACAGCAAGAACCCCAAACTCATGTTGCGCAGGTAGACCCCCACCCCCTCACACACACACAAACACACGCCCGCACACACACACACTCGCACACACATACACACCTAGTGCCTCAGCAGACAACAGATGCTCCGACCCCCACCAAGAGGCCGTGCCACTGCTCCAGACTCTCAGACAGTTCAGGGCCTGAAACAGATTGGGGGAGTCAGTTGAGAATTCTACCAGTAAACACAGAAGAGCATAATTATCTAACAAATATTCAGTCAGCATGTCAGCATCACGGTTAATATAATATGTGGTTTTTGCATGATCTCCATTTGCTGTTGAGCATGGCGATGGCAGGATTATTTGCATCATTACTACTGTATGAGTACTTGCATTGACACTGATGGTGTTTTTATTAGGTTACACATCTCTAGGACAACGGTTAGAGAAATCAGGAACAGAGTGTCTTACACTGATGCAGCGCATTAAGGGAGAGACTGAATGCTTCACATAAAAATCCACCAAGTGCTCTGACTAGACAAAGAAATAGCCTGACTAGAAGTACAGTTCCTGGTTGACGCAAGATGCCGTTGGTCATCCCAGTTGACTGGATTGGATTGCACAGAATCTGACCATGATTAGTGCCAAAAGCAGAAAGCCTCCGACACGGGGGAGAAATGCAGGCAGTGCAAGCAGCAAAACAACCTAATAACATAATATTCCTCCTTATCTCTAATGCTGGGAACATCATGAATAGAATGAAATGAAACATGTCATTTCACAGTCATGGAAAGACAATTGAGTAAGGATAGCTTAAACATAAAGGCAAACGGCATATGGCTATAAACATAATAAATTCTGATTCCAATTCCTTCAACACGAACGTCAGCCGCATTAGTATATCCACTGCAAGATTATTTCCTGATTCTTTAGCTTAATTTGCAGCGCTATCATACGAGACAGACCAAGTTCATCAAACATTTTCTCAGTTGGCCCTGATTTGAGAAACATAATGATAGTTCCATTATTTGCCTGTTGCCTTGATTAGCAAATAACAGTCAATTAGATGCGCCAATTTGGAGTGCAATGTACATCCGCAGAGAGGGAAAAAAAAGCACTCAAAGCAGTATTTGCACTCTAATGATTTTGATTATAATTGTGTGTGAAACCGTGTCTCTTTCAGGGCTCCTACTGTTTTGCTCTCTGTGGGCAGGAGCAGTGGTGCGTTCCTTCGTGGCAGACCTGACCGTTTGTTCACACTGATTTACGCCCGACAGAGACACCCAATAGGCACACAAGCTCTAACCTTCTCGCTGCCTCCTTCTCTTACCCCCCCCCCCCCCCACCCCCTACTTCTCCCCCCGCAGGTCTGAGACGGTAGTGGAACGGATGCTGTGCAACTGGATGTCCATCTGTCTTTACCAGTTCCTCAAGGTAAACGTGATCACGTGGATCCCCCCCTTGACAACTGGCTGCTTGTGAAGAGCTATGCACCTGGCCTCCGCCTTGAGCATTGTGGTGTTGTTGGTTTTTTTTCATAAATATACACCCCAAAAAAAAAAAAATTGCTAGCAAGCTGTTTTGATGTCCCAAAACAATGACTCCATTTGTCTCTGGCCTGTTGGAGCCATTTTGAATGGAGTCACGAGTTTAATAGCAAAACGCTGAGGCACCATAAAACTGATGTCCACCCTTGTCAGAAGATTTATAAACGTGGTCAGACAAGAGGCAGAGGAGGAGGAGAGAATATACACGCCTCATGAAATATGAACTTTAAATGAATTTATTGGTGTTTTGAGAAGACTGTTGTGCGTTTTCTTGCCCCTGCATAGGACTCGGCCGGCGAGCCCCTGTACAAACTGTTCAGAGCCATAAAGCATCAGATTGAGAAGGGCCCCGTGGACGCCATGGTCAAGAAGGCCAAGTACACGCTGAACGACACGGGCCTCTTGGGAGATGACGTGGAGTACTCGGTGCTGGTAAGAGGGTGCTATCGGCTCAGCAGTTACCATGGTTACCACACACCTGACACCTCCACAGACGGCCCTTCATTTGCAACGGAGCTGATTGTATTTTTTTTGTCTCTTTTCATGGTGGCTGATTTGCACTTTTTTTTCCTTTTTTATCACATTTGAACTTCTCTGTCACGGTGTCACAGCAGCAGAACATTCTTTTTGTCATTACTTTTTCGCACAGAAGCATTGGAAAAAGACCTTAATAATCACAAGTCACCCATGGCCTGAGTGTTGTTTCACACAATTTTCCAGCAGATTTCATGTGACTCTCTTTCTCGAGTTAACACTCATTTTGTTTTTGTTTCTCAGACTCTGCAGGTGTTGGTCCACAGCGAGGGCCCAGATGTCACCCCGGTGAAGGTGCTCAATTGTGACACCATTTCCCAGGTGAAGGAGAAGGTCATTGAGCAGGTGTACAGGAATCTGCCCTACTCTCAGAGACCTAAAGTGGAGAGTGTAACTCTAGGTAAGCCCACCATGGACAGATAGAAGCATTGTGGTATAGGATCTTTTTTTTTTTTTTTTTTTTTTTTAAGATATTTTTTTGGGCTTTTTGCCTTTAATCAGATAGGATAGTGTAGAGATGACAGGAAACAAGTGGGAGAGAGAGATGGGGTGGGATCGGGAAATGACCTCGGGTCGGAATCGAACCCGGGTCCCGGAGTAATGGTCTGACACTCTAGCCACTGAGCCACGGCGCCCCTGTGGTACAAGATCTTTGCCTTACTACAGCAATCTCCCAAATATTAAGTGTACCGTGTATAAACTTCAGGCCAGTGTCTTATGTATACTAGAAAAACAAAACCATGTAGGCCTCACCCTTGTGGTAACCGCATCCATATATTAACTTGAGTTTACTGAACATTACCTATTGAATCACTATCAGATCATAATTTCATTAGACAATAGAATAATGAAAAATGCATTCCCATGTGTAACCCTCACCCATGTGCCAACCCCAAAGATAAAGAAATTTTGCAAAATCAATCCTCTGTTAATAATCAGAAAATTACAGTATATGATTTGCCTTGATTTGACTTAAAAGAATAGGGTTTAAGATACTACAGTATATACCATATAGTGAGTACCAGTATGTCATCTTCAGTGCTGCAGGGACTGACAGCATCCCCCACTTAATTAAAGCCTAATTCTATAGACTTTATCATGGGCTAATTAATTAGATGGTCGTCCTGTTTGTCCATGCAGAGTGGTGTGTTCAGTTTGCTAATCAGATGTGGGTGTGGGTGCATGTGGGTGTACTGGAAAAGGTTGCTAAACGCCTGTGCTGTGTGCTAGACCAGGAAAAGATTTAGAGTGAGACAGTGGCTTCCACACTGAAGGCAATCCAGATTGTATTGGTTGGCCAGATTGGGCACCAAATTGAGCACACATTTCTTATTGACAACACCTTCAAAGCAATTTAGCCACATATTGGATAGAGGCACAGACATTCATTGCGGTACATTTCAAAAAGTGCTTTAACATCAGATGTACTCTGTGAATATCATGTTGTTTGACGACTGCGAGGCTGACCCCTGTGATCTGTTGTTCAGAGTGGCGCCCAGGCTCCACTGGGCAGATTTTGTCCGACCTGGACGTGACCTCTGTGAAGGAAGGCAGATGGAGAAAAATGAACACACTGGCCCACTACAATGTGAGTACTCCTCGGACTGGAACTAAACAAAGTCTGCTCAGAGGGAGAGGGCGGTTTAAAAAAGTGAATCTTTAGTTACCTAACACTGTGGGGAAAAGTTTCTGAAATGTCCATCTTATCTGGGAACGTCATGCTACAATCAGCCTTCAGCGTGATCTAGCCGCTTGATGATTATCGGCAGTCAGATCAACATCTAATTAAGAGTTAATCAACGGCTCATTAAAACCCTGGCTGATAGGTGGAGGTAATACATCAATGCTCAGACTTAATGAAAAACAACAGACCTTCAGGGTTGTTGCTGTTCTTTCCCTAACGTTTTTGTGTGTGTGTGTGTGTGTGTGTGTGTGTGTGTGTGTGTGTGTGTGACAGGTTCGGGACAATGCGACACTGGTTCTGTCCAGAGTAACGCACACTCAGCAGTCCTTTGACCAGAATCAGGACAACCATGAGGAAAGTAAGTGATCGCCACAGCCACCGCCAAATCCCCCACACACACCCCCGCCACACACACACACACACACACACACACACACACACACACACAATCGGCTCAAAAGCTTAAGAATATAATGACTTAAGATAAGAACACCCAACTCATAAAACTGTTGTGTGAACTCTCACTCACTCACACACACACACACACACACACACACACACACACACACACACACACACACACACACACACACACACACACACACTGTACAGTATGGACACACTGACACACAGCAGATGTAATATAAAATGTGACTGTCATTAAACCGTGCAACCTACATAGGCGTGCCTGAGTCTGGGGACACACTTAAACAGTCTATTTTTTCCCAGGAAATGCTTTGCTGGATGACGACAAGGTGTTCCATCTTGTCCGGCCCATGGATGAGCTGGATGAGATCAAGTCAAAGCGAGGCAGCATTAAGGACAAGTCTATGACAAAAGCCATTACCGAGATCTATCTCACACGTCTATTGTCAGTCAAGGTGAGCCATCACTGCACCTCGGAACAAGCTGAGAAATTTGTCTCGAGCAGCAGGCTTTTTGCGGGAAATTTCTTATTAGTAGTCATCAGGCAGTGCCTTTTATGCTAAATGGAGGCTCTGTTTTGTACTAAGCTGCACTGCTGATGTTCCCTTGGGCTGTGTTAGTGTATTATCAGGGTTCAGTGAATCTCAGCTTTTTTGTTGGCAGAGATTTATATTTTTTTTTTATTCTGTTGTTGTCGTTAATGTATTTTCCTGCACTTGGATCAGTCAAATGAAAAGAAAGCATGTGGGTGTTCCAGGGCACGCTGCAGCAGTTTGTTGACAACTTCTTCCGGAGCGTTCTCTGCTCGGGGGCGGTGGTCCCGCCTGCGGTCAAGTACTTCTTCGACTTCCTGGACGAGCAGGCCCTCAAGCATGACAACGTGGACGAGGAGACCATACACATCTGGAAAACCAATAGGTGTGCATCCCTCTCTCTCTCTCTTTTTTTCAGCTCCCGCTCTCTCTTTATTCCTCTCTTCTTCTTCTCCGCTTCCCTTCTTCGCTATTTGCTCTTCTTTGCCTCTGGAGTCATCCAACACAGAGTCAAGTCAGAGCACATTCAAGACGAAATAAGTCATGAGGAAAAAATCCCACACTAAACAAACCAAAACAAAAAACACATTCCCACCCTTTTGTATTCCTAATGACTGCGGCTCGGGGCCCGTGGGTGCATAAATTAGCATGGAGGCGATGTTTGTTTATTTGAGTGAACGCGTCGCCTATGGATGCCAGTGATTGACGTGTGGATCAGGGAGTTGTGAATGGGGTGATGAGCAATACAATTACACCGTCGACTTGATCAGCCGTGTTTTCCTTTCCTCAAAGCAGCAGGGACCTTTCTATTAAGTATGAAGGCATAAAGCTGCCAGACTATCAAACAAACATGGTAATTATGTCCCTTGCTAATTTGATTAAAACCATTATTTCCCATTGTACTTCTCCGTGATAGCTTCTCAGCTTGGTCCTCAGAGAGACCCAACTAATCCAATACCAGTCCCAAAGTTGCTCGTCTCAATTAGGGCACCCAGAAAAATCTGATGGGCGAACTGAAGAAATAAATAAAAAAGCAAAGCAATCTCCCCCCTCTCTCTTTTTTTTACTGAGTTTGATATTTTTTCGGCAAGGCATGAAATGAGCTGCCCGCTGGTCCCCTGAGCAAGTGTGCTTCGAATGACTAACAAGGCTTGATGTATTTGTGTGTGTGTGTGTGTGTGTATCCGTCTGTATCTGTGTGTGTGTGTGTGTGTGTGTCCGTCTGTATCTGTGTGTGTGTGTGTGTGTGTGCGTATAAATGTAAACACCAGGGTGTCTTGAACAAGTTACCGTGTCAAATGAATAAATGATACGTGTTCCCTTCTTAAGGCGTCTTTGGCAATTTTTACCCCAGATTCCAATCCTTCCATTTTATTTTTTCTCCTTCAAATATTTAGCTCAGTTGTTGTGGGCGTGTAAACAAGGGTGTATGTATGCTCATCCCTTTACACACTGAAGTGTGCCTCTCTCTCTCTCTCTCTTTTATTTCTGTGCATGGCATCATTTGACACTGAGCTCCACTGATGGTTTCAGTGATGCCTGACTAGCGGGGGGTTATTAGCATTAGTGCCAGGAGGTAGACAGACAGACACTGATACCTTTGCTCTTGTCCACAGCTTGCCCTTGAGGTTCTGGGTGAACATCTTGAAGAACCCGCACTTCATCTTTGAT
The DNA here is from genome assembly GCA_027497455.2 of Sardinella longiceps. Lineage (NCBI taxonomy): Eukaryota > Metazoa > Chordata > Actinopteri > Clupeiformes > Clupeidae > Sardinella > Sardinella longiceps. The sequence goes on along the minus strand of JAODXP020000017.1, from coordinate 27,341,075 downwards.
GTGCATACCACTGAGGTGATGGACGCTTCGCTCTCCGTCATCGCCCAGACCTTCATGGACGCTTGCACCAAAACTGAGCACAAACTCAGCAGGGTGAGTGTCTATCCACGGTGGGCCCTCTCCACCACACAAGGAGAGACTATTATGGAAAACCCAATAGCTTAAGGCCACGCCAATTTAATTAGTTGGTTGGTTCTTGGATTTGAAGAAAAAGAAAAAATATGAAGCAAGTGAGCAAAATAAAAATTAGAAAATGTCTGGTGATGTCAGGGGTGGGAATGGGGGGCTTTTATAACAGAGATGAATCTAAAATCAAAGGGGTGATTTTATTTGTTTTTTTTTTTTACGCATGACCTAAATTTGCGGTCTTGTGTTGAAGTCAGTGTTTTGAAACACCTGCCATGGTGAATTGCTCTTGGTGGTGTTCGTTTTTTATTTTTATTTCTTTTAATTTTGTGTTTTATTGAAGCACTGAATCTGAGAACCAATTAATCTAACTGGTGCGGCCTAACGGAAGAAAAAAAAAACGATTCTGCAAAAAAGAGATACAGATGACATTACATTGTCTACATCTAATATGACATTTTCTCCACCTAGGACTCCCCAAGCAACAAGTTACTCTATGCAAAGGAAATCTCTACCTATAAGAAGATGGTGGATGAGTGAGTAATCAATTGGCATTCTGTTGGCATGGAAATAGAAACAAGCAGGCTTTTGCTAATCAGATAAAAGGATGCGAGCACTGATCTTTGTGTTGGAGCATGTATGATGGTGGCTCTTATCTCTTATCTCTCTTGCATCTCTCTTTGTTCCCACCCACACCACCCCCCCAATCCCCCCCTCTTCACTTCCCCTGTTTCTGTTTTTTATGCATTTCCCTCCCAGCTACTACAAAGGCATCCGGCAGATGGTCCCAGTCAGTGATCAGGACATGAACACTCATTTGGCTGAAATATCGAGGGTAAGGTCGCCGGACCTCACAGACACCATTAAAAAAAAAAGAAAGAAAAGAAAAGAAAAGAAAGAAAATCTTAATATCTCTCCTGGGGCTGCTTGGCTCAGTCCTGGCGTTCCCAAGGTCACGACAGCGGATACGGATACAGCGTCGGAAACATCAATAAAGAAAAGGGAGACGCATCCCTAATCAGTGTGAGTGACTGACTGTGTGTGTGTGTGTGTCCTCTCTGTGTCCTCTCTGTAGTCTCATACGGACAAACTCAACACCCAGGTGGCCCTACACCAGCTCTACCAGTACGCTAGCAAATACTACGATGGGGTAAGTGGCGCCCTTACTTTGTTTGTCAGACTTATAGGACACTGCTACTTCAGTGGGGGAAAATATTGAGTTGCCGGACTTCTCCGGATTTCACTGCCTTAAGCTGTTAAAACTGTTATAAAACATATTTTTTTAGGGGTGGGTGGGGGCTCATTTGTTACCTCTGTTCTTTCACTTGCTCAGTCGTTCACATTTTTTGCTCTCTCTCTTTCTCTCTCTCGCCATCCCTCGTTCCCTCTCTCCCTCAGATCATCATGTCCTTAGACGAGGACCCAGCGGCTCAGAGTAAACAGCTCACCCTGCGGCTGCAGCAGATAGCCGCCGCGCTGGAGAACAAAGTGACTGATCTCTGACTGCTGGGAGGGAAGACAGCGTGACAGAGAGGGATGAGGGCCAGGGGGGATGCGGGGGGGCAGGGGAGGGGTAGGGGAGGTGGCACTGTATGCTATGGTGTGGTGGGGTAGGGTGGTGTTTTGTTGCTCTGGTACTGAGCTGCCAGTGCCTTTTAGGGGTGAGGTGGGGTGGGAAGGGGGGGTGGGGGGATGCTGGAGGGATATTTTACTGGCCTGATGGGTAGGGCTGGGATGGGCAGACGTGTGAATGATGATGAGAGGACGCCAGAGGCACAGCAGATTTAATCCGACTTGAGCGAGGGCTTCCAAAAACACCTTGTCCAGCTGTGAAGCAGAAGAATGCGAGAGACTGTGGGTTCTTCTTTCAGAACCCCCCCACTCACACATACACACTTGTCTGTGCCAAGCTTGTGGCGAGGGAGCTCTCCAGAGCAACCGAAGGCTGAATTAGTGCGGCCGTTCTCTTCTCCATCATATCCCACATGGCAGTTCAATATAGAAAGCCCACCCATTTCTCTTTCTCGTGGAAAAGAATGGGGAAGCGGGCCAGTAAAATAGGCCCTGGCAGAACACTGGCCTCTTACGATAATCAGATGTTGCATTTCTTCTTGTGTAGAGAGAAAAAAGTTTTAAGAATTGTATTATATATTTTTTTTAATTGTGCAGTCTTTATGCGGAAAGCTTTATAAGGAGATATTAACTTTTTAAATAGACAGCCTTGTGTTGACTGTTTCTAAGGCCTGTGTGTGTGTGTGTGTGTGTGTGTGTGTGTGTGGGTGTGTGTGTGTGTGTGTGTGTGTGTGTGGTGTGAGTGAGTGTGTTGTGCGAGTTATGTGTCTATACGTGAGAATGTGTAAACGTGGCGCCCACAACAAACACTGACCGGATGCCTCAACTGACCCGGAGGTGAGACGTCTTGTCTCGCCCCGTGAGAGAGATTCACAATGTGATCGGCTTGTGACCCGCCTGGATATAATCGTCTATGACTGTGGTCACATGTGTGTGCACGCGCGTGTCTCTGTGTGTGTGTGTGTGCGTGTGTGTTTGTTTGTGGGTCCACAATAGGGTCATGACTGGGGGTATTGGCTAACAATAAGTTGACAGGCTGGTGCTCACATGCAGGCATTGGTGATTTTGTCAACCAGTTGATTTCTAATTGAATTTTTTCTATCGACCCGCTCGCCCTGTGCCACCAGTCTGTTCGCAGGCCCCAAATGCCAACGCACCCTTGGGCATGATGTGTGTGCTTTGAAATCAGAGTTTGCAGGGAAACACTGGAAAACCAATAGCAAGATCAATAGCACATTTATTTCCACACATGTTCACAGTGTAGTGTTCACAAGGACCAACTTAAAGCATAGATTTTTTTTTTTTTTTTTTTTAATTTCAACAGAGGTGTTTATTGATATCGGCAATGTCACTTTGATACTTTTATATTTTCAAGAGTCTCTTGTATTATTTTAGAGGGGGTTGGCTTAATTATATTGCTTTTTGTTTTAGACAGAAATTATTATTTTATTAATAGGCTGATAAAAAAGTTGTAACATTATTTGGTTGATTGTACAGATCACAGCATTTGATTTAATTCTCTGATGCAGCTTGATTATCTCCCAAGTATTGTATAAATATTTCATAATGCTGCCAAACTCATGAATGCTGTGTGATCATTTGACTGAATGCAACTTCATTAGGGTGATGATCATGTTGTTCCCCTTTTTGTTCTGGAGGAGGTGAACTGTGGTGATAACTTGTTTCATTCCTAATCATCGGATCTTTGATGACATTTTTGTCAGTTTTATTTGATGTTGGCGTTATCGTACAGTCACGCTTCTCTCCCGTCAGTCTACAAATTAATTTTTGTTTCTTGCTTTAGTGTGATAGGGAGGTTTAGTGACCAGAAGGGGAAATGCCATTGTCCTTGAGTAAAGAAAAGGGCATTTAAAATCCAATCGTACTAAATTGAGTGTCGCTAAACAAAAACAACTGCTTTTAAAGCACTGCAACTGATTTGGCCGGAGGCCTAGACTTTCCATACTCATGCCTAAAATATCAGCCCCAGTGCACACGCCCCATTCTGCTTCAAGCAAAAGGTTCCATTCCAAACAATCCTCTCAGCCGATTCCTCAACAGTACCCATTGCATGCGCTCACACACACACATATACACACACACACACACACACACACACTCACACACATCTGCATGAAGGTGCAAAGCTTTCCTGTTGGTTCTTCCCTGCAGCACTTGTCTTAATAACCAGACCTGATATTTTTTTCTGATATGGCAAAAAAGGCAGAACTCACACACTTTTTGGGGGCCCCTCAGTGTCAGTATTCTTTTTTCCTCGTCCACAATTCCCGTCACGTACGCTGACAATACTTATCTGAAAGCAGCACATCGCGACCGTCGGCTTGCCAGCGCGTGGTGGCAGATGGTTAGAATGTAGCCCCCAGATCGCTCTGATGCCTCCCATTCTGTGGCGTGAGGATCCACTCAGCCTGAGCGGCATGGCCTAGCGGCTCTTGGCACTGCCCACTCACACTCACTCTGCATAATGGAAGCAGCGGGGGACGCTTTTGATCTTAATTGCATGCAGGCTGCTGACTCCATGCTTTTAACACTGCTGATTATCTTTTTTTTCTCCTCCTCTCTCTCTCTCTCTCTCTCTCTCTCTCTCTCTCTCTCTCTCTCGTTCCTGCTCGTTCTGTCGTTCTCTCCCCCATTCAGACCATGCCTAGCCCCCCCACGCAAAAGCTTCTTCTAAGCCTTTCTTTTACCGATATGTGCCTTATTCAGAATATTATTCTTATTGCTATTATTGTTACCAATAATATGAATGCCGATGTGGCAGGTACGTTGATAGGAGCCCAGTGGCGTCATTGAGACGTGGTGGTGTTGTGTGGTATTATGTGGTAGATGCGTGGTGCTGCCATAATGTGCCAATAGGAGACGCACGTCTTGAGTGGTGGTGATGTTGGCTGTTTTTTGACAAACAAAAATGTGCATTTTGTTGGGGAGGGGGGTGTGTGTGTGTGTCTGTGGTGTGTGCTTTTTAGGAGGTGATTGGCGCTAGCAGGAGCCCAAAAGAAACTTACAAAAAACAAAAAAAACACTTTAGTTGTGGGGGGACTGAAGAATGTCTGCCGCAACTTTTGCCATTCCTCAATTTAGTCTTGATGCAAAAAGAGTATTCTAAGTAGAGTATTTGAATAGCGCAGATTGTTCAGATGGTGTGTTAATCCCCTGTGATTTTGGAGCTAGTCCACTGTGTGTATGAAAACAACATGTATTTACACTCGACAATGACCTTTCTTACTGCTGTGCAGTTATTATTTTTAAAAAATCTACATGTTCTATAATATATGCCTTTGTTAAAAAGAAATATCTTGTTGACACTGTATTCTATTTGTGTAATCCTATGCATTGATTTTGAGAAATCTAATTTGTTGTGCTGTTGTCGAGATTTTATTTCCTTGTAAATGTGTAGTGCTTTAAGAGACCTGGGGAGTGTAAACGTGCAGTAGGTGATGGTAGAGACCACCTGACACTCTTTCATCAGAGGCAGCTCAGAAGAACCCCCCCCCCCCCCCACCCCTTTCACACTCTGTGGTCTGTCCCTGCTTGGGCTGGTCACTTCTCAGTTGTATGTGGTCAAAGAGATCCAGGCTGTCCCATGCATTATTATTAAAGAGGAACTTTCATTTAAACCTATGTGAGGTCTCACTTCATTTGTCCCGTGTTTATTCTGTTTGGGAGGGCTATTCATTTTGAAACTGACTGGGTTTATAGTTTACATACAGTTTACTTTTAGTCTTGTTTTTTTTTTTTTTTTAAAAAAAAGGCTGTTGTAGTGTGCTTAAAGTTAAGGCTACCTAAATATTCAGGTACTCCGCTGATTCTAACCACACACACACAAACACACACACACACACACACACACACACACACACACACACACACACAGCATCAGTAGGTCTACTTTAGGGTCAAATGCTTTAGCAGACCTGTCAGAAACCTCCTTCAGTAGGAAATTATAATTTTTTTTCTTTTCAATGGCCCGAAGCTATACTCCTACTTCAAGCACTGTTTTTATTTTTACACACTCATGTTGTACTGTAGGTCACTGATTTGAAGCCTCCACCAAACACTTAATTGAGCTTCTGCTCACAGACAGCCGTTGCAGTATTATGCTGTATAAAGTTTTGTGGTCTCATTTAAAATTCATTGTGCCCTGAGTGACTACAAGCTGTCCAGGCCCCGAGGCGGCTACACAGCCCCAAACCAGGATGTTCTTTCCATCGCGCTCCACTGCTGGGATGAAGCTGGATAACGGGAAGTATTTTCCCAGACTTTCTGCCAGAAAGTTCAACTTTCACTGGGGTCCACAGAGCTATAGTCTCAATACTACTGGTGCATCCTCCCTCTTCAACTGGTGAGGGATGCCAGAGCTTGGCTTCCTGGTTCGAGGCTGTCTGCATGGTTGCCTGAGGACCTGGACAGCATCAGATCACTGAGGGAACTATTAATTTTACACAAGAATGTTGTGGCAGGCTGATGCACAAAAGTAAACAGCAAACAGAATGAGAGGAGTGCTCACTATACAGGAGTGTTACTCTGTCTAACAGTCATAATCTTTATTGCATCAGCCTGGCAGAAAATCTGTAGCAAAGTTCTAGCACAAATACTAGCATTCATTCAAGTGAATGATCCATCTGACCAGGCTATAGGAGATGGGTGATATTCACAAAAGAAAAAAAAATGATCTGTGTTCTTCAACTTTGCTTTTGAATGTTTAATAATGAGTCAAAAGAAAGTTGAATTGTTTGTGATTTGGTCAGGCTGTGTGTTTGTCTCTCTCTCTCTGATCATTTTTCATGATTAATTCATGCAAATTCAGAATTTTTAATGTGTTCATAAACTTCTTTCCATGTTTTTTTTAACAGAAATCCTACTCAACAGTGAACACAGTGTTCAAAACTATGTGAACATGAGAACACAGCAAAGCATGGTTTTTTGTTCCTCTTGAGTGCCGTGTAAAGAAATATTATTAGAATCACCGAAAAATGCAAAATAGAGAAAAATAAATAAGATGAAAGTGAAAAATGCCTCACGTCTCGCTCCATAACAAACCTCTGAGCTGGGGAGAGCGGATATCAAAGGCATGCCTTACTCCCATGGAGGCAAACTTATGAGCATACTATGTGATTCCACACAAGATACACAGCCAGGAAAAATGACTCCAAGGACTGTGCCGATGAAGAATAATAAAACTTCATTATCACAGTCCCAAATGCTTTCCCCACTAGATCCAGCTGTCTCTCCTGCAGGAGTTAGCTAAATATAGTGATTGAAGCTGGGGATAAGTGTATGCAGAAGTCTCACTGGTGTATGTGTGAAACTGGTAGGCCTGCTGGTATCTCATCCAAACACTGGTTATTACACTCACTTGAGATACTTCAGGAAAGTTAATCATTTTCTGAGTTTTCTTTTTAATATAAATTCACTGCTGGACCAGATGCTGCCAATATAATGACTCAGCACCAGATGCTGGAAAAATAATTAAACGTTAGTTTGAAAAGCTTGTGTGTAGCAGTGGGGAATACGCAGGACATCCAGTGTGGTCATTCCACCATGGATTTTTGGTTAGGGAGTGGATTCTGGTGTAACACATGTCTTTTAAGCTTAGCTTGCCTCATCCATTCAAATGTGTTGTATCTTAGCAACATCCCTATTTTAGACAATGGAGGTTTGACTATTGTTCCCATAATTTTAGTGATGGTGCATCATGAAAGGTAGGGTTACATTTTGACTTGTTATTCAGGCTTCATCTAACAAAGTGCAGGTCAAGTGTGCCGCCACAGTACAGCATAGCAAATGCTCCATATCTGACTACATTAGCAGCAGTCGTCCAATCAGAAACTCAACACCACTATCACAGTGGCCTGGCAGAGGCTGATCATCCCTTTAGGCAAGCAACTGGTCACAGCAACAGTTTTTATGCCAATATTGTCAACAGTGTTGGGCAAGTTACTGCAAAACTGTAATGCATTATTTATTACTTGTTACTGACATTGTGAAGTAATCCCTTACATTACAATATTAGTGTTTTGAAAATGTAAGGCGTTACATTACTGTTGCATTACATTTAAGTTACTTTTCGGGCCCTCCGGCCTATGACTTTCACTATTCGTTATCAATGTTGAGAATGACAAGCGGAGACTGTAAAGATCTACATTAATTCCGGCACAGCAGACGTTTTACCCTTGCTGACCTCTCAGTGATTTTTGGCGAATTTTTATGAAGGAAAAAAAGACCAATTCATTCCCAGTTAAAAATGCATTGTAACCTGAGTTACTGACAATTGTACTGAGTAAAATATTACCATTTTTTTCTGTAATGCCTTACATTACCAAGTTACCACAAAAGGCAATGCATTACAGTAATAATTAGTTACTTTTGTAACTCGTTACTCCCAACACTGATTGTCAACAATATTCTCAATTTCCAATATTCTCAATTTCCTAAAAGGATTATCTTTAATGAACCCATAACTTTGTTGTTTTATGTTGCTAAATGCTGTCAGCACTGTAGGTAAGAGAACAACTTTTAAGCTTAAAGGGAAAATCCAGTGTCCTGATCTTTGAGGCTGCTGAATGCTGTTGGTAAGAACAACAGCATTTGGTGCAACACAGACCAAATAGTGAATTGGCAGCCAATTCTAATTGATGAGGGAAAGGAAGATAAATTCTAATGTCCCAATCTGCCAGGGTAAGTTGCCAGTCTGCAGATTGGGTCGACGTCGTAGCAACTGCAGCAGCAGCCTCAAATGAAGAGGGATATGGGCTGATTGACTTTGGATTTCCCTTTAAACTTACACCATTAGGATGGTAGAACAAAACCAGACTTTGAAGCAGACTATATTGCCTTATGAAGCAAAAATAAGTTAAATTTGTTCCCTTTGTTCAGCAGCTCAGTGCACTCTATGACTCTGTGACTCATACCTGCATTTTCACCCGTGTTGAGGTCTCCTCTCCACAGTTCTCTCACCCTCTAACAAGCTCGCTTTTGATTCCATCTGCCAACAGCAAGGATGGTACGATCGATCCACAGCTCTCAGCCTACAGATAAACTGCATCGGTACATATTACGGAAGAGTGTAATCTCCAGAAATACATTTAGGTGAAAAGACAGTTGTCCTAATAAATTATACATCATCAGCTGACCACAAACAGATGTTAGGTTTGGCATGTTCAAAGGCTTTTTGTGTCCCCCCTGACATGATGAAATGTGTTTGAAGTAGAAGTATAATTGTGTGCATAATGTGAAGGAATAGTAGCCTACGATACACTGGTTGAACTAGATTCGGATGAGACCTCCAGCCTCCTGTCCTGTTGGTAGTATATTTTTAACATTATGCTCCACATCTTTAAAATTAGCATTATTTTATTAATTATGTAGCCTAATGCTGTTGGAAGAAATACATGTAAGATATTATGCAGCCGGTTGCATTTCAATGTGTGGTAGGGTCTCAACTTCAAGGGAGTTATAAAATACAAGCACATTCCTGGAATTCAAAGCCCCAGAGATGAGGATAAATTCTGACAAATTAATGATACAGAATTCCCTGGTAATACAATCAGGATTTAAGGATCTGCATCTGCATGAGGTTCAGTAATAGACATGGCCCATTGTAATTGCATTGGTACTATGCCCATTCTGCCACGTTTATATTAAATTCATTAAAAGGCAAGTCATTTATGCAGCATACTGAAGACAGACATGCACCAGTAAGTCTCATATTTCTTCTTAATCGTTTGAAATATCTGTATTTTTCTGGTTCAAATTAAACATTGCTAAGTGAAAGTAATTACGCTTGTTTGAATACATTCTTGGAGATTGCTGTCACGGTTTCCATACATTATTTACCATCAGGCCGATAACTTTCCAAGGTCTAATTCCCTCAAATTCAAGGACCTGAATGCAGCAGTTTCATGTTAGGATACACTGATAACTAATGTCTCAACAAAGAATTTTTATGTTCAGGCTAGAGGGCTCTGGGTAAAACACTACAGTCTATAATATACATTTTGTAATGTTCTAGATGTATAATCTGGAGAATCAAGTGAAGATGAAATTTTGTGTTATTTTTTTCCCCACATTATTAAACATACCGTAGACCTGAGGCAGCCCTATAACACAGAACAACAAAAAGCAAGAAAATTGTCTTTGATGCATTATCTCTCCATGGGAACATGCTTTTTGGCAATAAATCTTATTCCATTGAAAAGCCTGTTTCGTTCCCTTTCAAATAGTGCCTTTGTAAGGAAAGGAACAGGCATTAGTGGGATTAGCAACAGTGCTGAGTACTGTATATGGGTTGTGTCCATGAATAAAATGTGCCAAATCTTCTCTGTCATTGTCTTTTCTTGTTTTCTGGTATTCTCAGGTGTTGTCAATCAAGTGCCTAATTTGCAGCATATGTGAGCATGGACCCCTACTGCTGTAAGTACAGTAGACCTACAATCAGTAAGTCTATAGGGCCTTAGTGATAGGACAACTTGGACTCTGTCCAAGACCTGACTCACCATCAGGTTGTTTGGTCTGCCATCTGCATTTTTTTGGTGGAAGCAGTGTGATGGTGTGAGGCAGCATCTCCCTCACTGGAAAAAACAAGGCTTGTCATCATTGGAGGCAATCTCAATGCAGAGATTTACAGAGATGAGATTCTACAACCACTGGCAAAGCCATATCTCCACTAGCCTGGCCTTACCTTACTACGTACAGTAGACCAAGGGGTCTACTGACCATATCAAGGTTCAAGGATTTTATTTGTCACATACAATGAAATACTTGTGTAAAACATGTAGTGAAATTGCATTCAGAAAAGACAGAGAAAGACTTAAAGAAAAAGAGAGAGGGAGAGGCATCACTGCAGCTCAGGAGGTTGGACAGGTTCACAGGTGGCAACCATTGGGTGGCAACACAGCCAGAAGTCAGAGTCCCGCAATGGATCTCAGCCACGGTGGTTATAGCTAGATGTCACGATAGTGCAGTCAGCGCAGACCTTCTTCATAACTGAACAGGTCAAGGTCGCCTACCTCCCAATTCGTCCGTGTAGGTAGGCTAGCCCACGTTGTTGATCTCCTCAGACTAGAACCAAACTCTGTCCTCAAGGATGACAACACTTCCCCCCACAGGTTGGGGTTTATCAGAGACTATCTAGAATATGGGAGTGGAGAGGATGAAATGACCTGCCAGCTGCAGTCCTGACCTCAACCCCATTGAACACTTGTTGGATCTGCTTGGGGATGCTGTTCATGCTAACACAACCACATTGGCTGAAAAATGCTGGTTGAAAGTGTGTGACCAGGATGGTGACCAGCATGAGGAGGAGGTGCCAGTCTGCTGTGGCTGAATTATTCTCCTGTTGTTAAATTAATAGGCACATTTTTTAATTGCCAATATGTCTTGTTTCTTCAAACTTCAATCATCTAATACACCAAACACCAAATGAGTCAATAGCAGAATAAGTAGCTTGGCACTGGCAGAGAAGATTTGACCATTTTGTAGGCTAATGGGTGGAACCCACAGGCCTACTCAGCTTCAGCTCATTCTCATTCAGCTCATTCCACAAGTAGGCCTATGTTCCTCACAAATTTGACACATTTGCTTTCCAATGGTTATTATTCGCATAACACACAAAATCCAGCTGTTAGGCAAATCAACACACCAGACTAATGTAAAATCGCAAAATTCAGTTTACCTAACACTTCCTTCTATTCCACTCCCACAGTCAGTATAAAATAGCTTTCTACTTTCGCTGATAAATAAGTTCATTCATTATCAATCCACAGCGCGCGCTTTGTTGCCGGAAGTTGTCGCGCAAAAAGTCGCATACAACTGACCAATGACATTAGTGAATCGTTCCTTCTGGCCAATAACCTGTGCAAATAGGCGGGATTATTGAATTCGGTTAGTGGTAGACAGTAGTAGACAAGGAGGGACATGGATGATGCATGGATAAAAAACAAAGGGTTTTTATCACCGCAAGTAACGTTACTCTGACGTACCTTAACTATCTATGTTGTGTGATTTAGAGGCTTTGTAGATTATGATTCATTTAATAGTGATAGATCGATAAACAACAGCAACACTGGTCCCGTAGCCAGGTAAAACAACGCTAATGATGCTAACATAATGCTAACTCTAGCACTGTACAAGGTGGCTGTTTAGCATGTACAGCCATGGTCTCTAACAGTGAACTGCCACAACATCACTGAAAATTAGTTAATTTTTAGGTCATTTGACAACGTAGCCTTTCAAAGACTGGTACTCCCACGTCGATGTCACTTGTACTGTAAAGACAGCTGGTCATGTTTTGTCCTATTAGCGAACCCAAAGCAGAAATGAACCTTGATAGCAAGATAGCTAACGTTAGTTAACGTTATGTTTAAAGCGTTTGTATATTTCAACCATTATCGAGTTGTGCTTTTGCCAAAGTACAGTGCACACTCACTCAGTATGTTTTGTCTTGCATGTTTGCATTGAGCTAACGTTACCTGCTTTTGCTTCATGTCAACAAAAAGGATAATAACGTTACATGTTCAGATGAGTAGCTCAAGACCATACAAATCTGTATTTTTTTCCACAGTCTTCTGTACTTTGATTCATAAAGTCTATCCTCGTCTACAATGTTAAATCGCCAACACGTCGAAAACAGCTGCAGCAGTAGCAGCATCACAGAACTGCTTGGGGCCTTGTGTGACAGCAGTTTGACAGGTGTGTCATGGAAACGACGTGCCCTGGGTGGCATTTCTCGTGAAGCCGTGCAGCGTGCCCTCCGCAAACGGGCTTATGGCGCACTTCTGTCAAAACTTTTCCAGGACAGCTCGCCCAAACCTCCGAGCCCCTTGGCCTCCACTCCTCCAAGGAACAAAATGCTCATGATTTCTTTTGACCTACGTGTGTCCGGTTGCCCAGAGGATGCAGAAAGACTGGAGGAGCTGCTGGGGAAACTGAAGGATGGGCCAGCCTCTGGCCTTACCGAGCTGGACTCTGTGCTGGAGCTCCTGGTGCAGCTGGCCGGCTCAGTCGCCCCGCCACCCACCTCCTTCAGCAGGGACTACATGCGGCGGGAGCGGCCTGTGCTCCGCAGGACTCCCCTGGAGGGCTACCAGAGTGAGGAGCTCCAGAGACTGGAGGCCAGGGCTTGGGCACTTGTCTGTGGAGAGGAGTGGGGAAATCTAGGGGGCCTCTGCAGCTCAGTGGGACTGATGGATGCCCCACCAGGGACTGGACTTCTGGCCTTAAGGCAAAGCTCAGAGGCGGAAGAGCGCTTTGAAAGGGACACCAGGTTGTCGCTGTTTGGAGCCTTGCAGCACTCTCGCACTTCTGACTTGGATGTCAAGCTGGATCTGCCTCCAGTACCTAGTAATGCAGATGTCACTGGCTTGGCTATAAGGGTAGGTTACCATCTACACTACCCCAGAATCCTCAGGAGCAAAAACAACTGCAAAATAACAAACATTGCACAACTGGTATTTGAGATTTGCATAAATCCTGCTATTCATCCCTTCTATGCTATAGGTTCCTCCATGTTTGGACCAGTCTGAGGATGAGGGATTCCAGTCAGCTTCTAACCTGACGCCAGACTCCCAGTCAGAACCCAGTCCCATCCCAGAGGTGGACATGTGGGAAGCCCTGCGCACTTTTGAACCTGGGAGACGCCGCTGCTGGGAGAGTATAGGCTGGTAAGATCAGTCATCCCTGTGATTGAGAGGAATGTGGAAGTGGCCTTCTAGAATGGGGTTTTGCTGCTGTAATTGTGAAATTTGAGCAAAAATTTAACAAAAATAGCCAAAATGAAAAGTAAAACTGTTTTTTTTTTTCTTCTTTTTCTTTTTTCATTTGCTATTTGGAGGCTCTGAAACAAAGCCAAGACCTACACTATTTCACGCCATGACCCATATTTTCTTTAATTTATTACAAGTTGATTATATTATCTTACAAGTGTTCATTCCCTTGTACATTTTTTTAATTTTGCTCAGTCGAGCCTGAATCCTCCATGGAAAAAAGAAAGTTAATCAAGCATTCCTGTCTATTTTTATTTTTAGTCCTCCCGGTCAAAAGATGGCACCGTACCTGTCAGAGGGGGGCAGGGTGGCCTTCGACCAGCTCTATAGGCTGTGGGAGGGGGAGATGAGGCTAGTGAGCTCCACTCAGACCCCCTCCCCGCTGCTGCCCCTGCCCTTAGACTCTCAGACGCAGCTGGAGAAGGACCTCCTCAACGTGCTGATCGGAGTGGCCTCCACCACATTCCCCCTTAATCAGGTAACACACACCTGAGCTCCCCTGGCCTGCGTCTACTCATGTGAAGGAGACAGGGGTGGGACAAGGAGACGGCCCTGTTGCTTTGCTTGTTTGTTTACTGATAAATTGCTAGGCTGTAGTGCGATGAGTCACTAACACTCAACTTTGCTTTATGCGTCATGTCTCTGAACATTGCAGTTGTTCATGGAGCTCAACTAATTTATTTATGCAAGCACAATTAAACACAATTTTACCTGCACATTTTTTACAAATAATAGAACGTGGGTTGTTTTGGGAAACTGATACATGAAACCTGTAACTAACGAGCCTGACTGAGATTATCCTCACTAAAAAAGCAGAATATACAGATATGATGTAAGCATTGCTTTCTCATGGAATATTTTCCTTTGTGATGATACATCCATCTGTCAGCAAATATGCTGTAGTTTTGTTTTTGTTTTGTTTTTTTCTTAAATCCAGGACTGTGTGCAGTTCGGCGTGCGCCCTGGTGTGTGTCTGTCGGGGGCGTCTCCAGAGAGTGTGTCTCGGCTGCTGGGGGAGCTGGCACTCTACGGCACGCACTATCTACGCCTCAGTCGTTTCTCTCTGCAGAGCGCCCACAAGCGGGGTCTCGTCTTTCAGGTAATGCACCCCCAAATGTCAGAATAAAAAACAGACTTTGTCAGCACTGCATAGTGATTGATAGACACCTCCTGTAAATTGTACAAAAGTATATGCTCTTCCCAAGCAGTAAGATCAGTCTTTAGACGGTTGTGCTTGGAGTTGACATGATCCTGTGTTGTTAAGAAATATGTTTATAAGGGCCCCAGCACTCGAGGTCCAGGATTTAACCAATAAACAGTAGTCCTTCCTATGACTGAAGGTCATTTGCTTACAAATTTGAACTCTTTTAGCAGACATCTGCATTCAGCAAAATGATGACAACAACGTCTAGGAATGTGGAAACAGAGATGCAAGGGCCTGTCATCACTCCTCTCTGCTGTATTTTCCACTGTCATCTTATTTTTTAGCTGTCATTTCATACATAGTCATTTCCATCCTGTTAAAACAAAACAAACCTACTTGGTGCCAACTTCACTCCTCTAAATAGACTTCAGCCTTAAAAAAAAAAACTATATATGGACAATATCCAGCGTATATGGACGTGACATTTATCATGCATTATTGATGAACACAAGGCCAGATATACCTCCGCAAACCTAGCAGTATTTCACAATTTATTTTCATGATTCTTCTGCAAACTCCATGGCTGAATACAGGCAATACAGAAAAAAATCATATCATGATTTACATCATAATGTCAGCCTTTCAATTTACGTTATGGACGTGACGAAAACACGGACAAACTTTTGAGAGAGTGTAGTTGTTTGCTGTGAAGTATCGTGAAAGTTTCTAGAGAATACTTTGTAAATATTACTACTATTCATACCATTAAGCAGGAGTCACCTGCAATGGTATAACGACAGAGAAAGTTACTTAATTTCAAATGTAAATGTTAAGAAAAGTCGGTTCTCATTGGGTGATATGTGTCGTTATGGATGTGACGTTATCGGACGTGACGTCTAGAAAGTCCCTCCATAACGCATACACAACAATTGTGAACCAACTGTATTTTAACCTGTATACAAGATAAATAGTAATATAACAATGAAAAATAACTGATAGTATTGCAGCTTTGTATGAATGTATAATCACCACACTTATGCACCATTATAACGCCCCTCCATAGACTTACATTATAGCTCAATAGGGTAAAAATTTTAACAAATCAGATATCCTTATCGAAACTGTGCTCATAGTCTGAATATTTACATCGATGATAATATTTTTTTCTGTATTGGACTGTTATTCAGAATAGAATTTGTAATGTCCATGAAAATAGGTGAATACTGCTAAAGTTTGTAGAGGTGAGGTCTAGCTTTTGTTCGTGCGAATAATGCACCAAAATATATATCCATATATATAGTATATATATATATATATAATATAATATAATATATATATATATATCTCGTATATATCAGAATACTTCAAAAACTGTGAAATGTAAACTTTGATGACTCCAGACTGATATTCTCATGACTAAAGAAACACAGTGGCTTTGGATTATAATTGGTTGCTTGACCTTGCGCAGGCAACATAAAACTTGATGTTTAACTAGCTTGCTGCGAAATAATTCAGATGAGTTCCTGTAGTTTTTCGGGTGAGTGGCTAATTACCAGTAATTAATGGATGGCACTGGCAGCACACCAGGACGCATCTCCCTAGACCCACACTCAGTATCCTCTAGAGCAAATGCTGCAAAGGTAGACTTCGCTCAAAATAGATGTAAGCATGGAAACATGTTAGCATCTCGCAAGCTATGCCTCTGCTTCCTTTAGAAGCATTTCTCACTCTGTTCGGGTTGTCAACATTATACATGAGATGTAGCATTTGGGTTGTGCAATCTTAAATCTGAAAAAGATTAATATAGTGCTTCATCCCTCCTGACAAGAATGCTGCATAATCTGGTATGGATGAAACTCCTGTTTAATCTCTGTTGGACTGGGATTTGGTTTTGCAACTTCATTTTCTAGGGCCCTGTCATTTGGACCAATATGTTATGAGTGATGCAATGATACACAATCCTGACTAATTTTTCTTAGAGAAAATGCTTGCGTCAGATGTTTGACTTGTTGTTTTCCCAGTAGGCTGTGGTGCTTAGTAAGCAGCTCTTTGTCAGGATCTGCTCCACTGGTCATGCTGTCCCTGAAAATGTTGTTTTTATTATCACCATAATGATAATGTGTTTATGGGTGGGTGGGGGGGTGCTCTTTCTCCATCAGGCCTTCACGGGCGGTCTGAGGCGCTACCTGCACTACTACAGAGCCTGTGTCCTCAGCACGCCGCCCACCCTTAGCCTGCTCACCATCAGCTTCATGTTCCGCAAGCTTGGACGCCAGCTGAGGTCAGGGTGTGTGTGTGTGTGTGTGTGTGTGTGTGTGTGTGTGTGTGTGTGTGTGTGTGTGTGTGTGCATACACTCCTGTACAATATGTGTGTGAAGTGTCTGTGCGTGTATGCACTCCTGTGTGTGTGTGTGTGTGTGTGTGTGTGTGTGTGTGTGTGTGTGTGTGTGTGTGTGTGTGAATATGAGTGTGTGCATTCACTCCTGTATGTGTGTGTCTGTGTGTGTGTTTATAAGAGGGGTTTGCAGTCTCCTCTCACCTCTAACTTCCTCCATTTGTGGCACTCAGTGGTGTGGTCCAGTGGTGAATAATGTAAGCGGTGGTGAGGTGAGTGTTGAGTGCCTGTCTGCCTTTGACTGACTGACAGAGTGTGGACTGTGCTGCTCTTTCCCCTTTGTGTGCTGCTGCTGCTGCAGGTACCTGTCTGAGCTGTGCTGTGTGGCCGCAGACTCCAGTGGGGGCCAGACAACCTTCCCTGTGGTGAGAACACAATATGCAGCTCTTTCCTTTCTGATTAGCCCAATGAAAGGTGAAGGGGGAATAAAAATGGGCAGAGCACGGTGCTGCCCTATGCAAATTTTTAGATGTGATTTGTTTTTGTGTGTGTGTGTGTGTGTGTGTGTGTGTGTGTGTGTGTGTGTGTGTGTGTGTGTGTGTGTGTGTGTGTGTGTGTGTGTGTGTGTGTGTTGAGTGAACATGTAGGTGTATGTGCTTTGTTGAGAGACTGATTTTTTTTTTTGTGAGAAAGAGAGAGAGAGAGTGGGTTTGTGTAGATGATTTTTTTTTCATGTACTGTGGGCACAGTGTGCCTTGGTGCATTTGGCTTGTGTGTGTGTGTGTGTGTGTGTGTGTGTGTGTGTGTGTGTGTGTGACTTTGGGGCTATGTGTGTGTGTCTGTGTGAGACTGTGTGCATTCATGTGTGTGTAATGAAGCCTGTCCTCCCTCTCCCACTGCAGGGAGTCAAGTTGCTCTCGTACCTGTACAACGAAGCACAGAGCAACTGCAGCAATGAGAACTACCCCGTACT
This sequence comes from Sardinella longiceps, assembly GCA_027497455.2. NCBI lineage: Eukaryota > Metazoa > Chordata > Actinopteri > Clupeiformes > Clupeidae > Sardinella > Sardinella longiceps. The sequence goes on along the minus strand of JAODXP020000017.1, from coordinate 27,323,142 downwards.
GTTGTCTCTGCTGAAGAGCAGCTGTGAGCCCTACACACGGTTAGTCACTAGCCCCCCCCCCCACACACACACACACACACACACACATACTCCCCAAACACCCCCGGCATCCCCCTGCCACAGCACATGAATCACTTAAGCTAATGAGCATTTTAAACTCATAGACTAACATTAGTTTTGCCTTTAGTCTTGTTGACATCTGATGGTTATGGAGCGTCTCTTGACCATTCACATCACACGTCACAAGGCTTTTGATTAAAATCTTAAATCTTTCTAATTTAGGCATATAAGTATGTGTCAGACGTAAATGAGGATTTATAATGTTTTAAATGAGAATTGATTTATAGCTAATAGTTAATGATGGCTCAGGGCTCTTGCATAAATTGTATTTATGATGTACATTATCTAGGATGATGTTATCAGTGTTGGGAGGGTAAGAGATTGTGCTTGCCAAGGTGTGGTGAAGGTCAGTGTGTGTGTGTGTGTGTGTGTGTGTGTGTGTGTGTGTTTGTAAACACGCCTGTAGGTTTGTGTCAGACTGGGTGTACAGTGGCGTGTTCAGAGATGTGTATGGGGAGTTCATGATCCAGGTGAACGAGGACCACCTCAGCCACAGAGGTGAGGATGCACGCCGCACACTGAATCTCAGAGCTGGAGGCTCTGTGAAAAAATCACAGTAAATATTTCACAGAGTGCTAGTTGTTATTCCCTTTCTCAGCTGATTTATTTTACATGAACAACACTTGGCTGGGTGGGAGTCAGAATTTTTGAAAAATTTTATAACTTCTGGGGAAAAAAAAAAAAAACTGTTCTCTTGGGTTTAAAGTCAACTCAAGGACTTTGAGTGGCATTGAATGGCAAATCTTGTTTGAGCTGCAAAAGCTAACCATGTAGGTTGGCACATTCTGTGTTCCTTTTCTTTCCTTTGCAACACAGACAAGCATTTCTGGACTCAGGGCTACACTCTGATTTCAAACAATGTCGAGGACTGCGTTCCAGTCTTCCTGAGGCACATCGCCAACGACGTGTACGTCTGTGGGAAGACCATCAATCTGTTGAAAATTTGCTGTCCCCAGGTCAGTGCCTGGCCAATCTGTACTGCTTGGCACACTAGATCCTAACCCTGTTACCATACCATCCGGAATCAATATTACAATGCAAATGCCATAGCCAGAAAAAAAAAGCTGGAAATAGCTCTCCATCTGTTGATGGCATAGCATAGAGGTCAACTGACTATTATAAAACTCACTAAACATACTGATTAAAAGTGCGCCTGAATATATTAGAAATTCCGCTCGGAAAGAAGGTAATTTTCCGTACTGAACGACCAAGTGACCTTAAACCAAAAGTTCTCATTAGCCTCTTGTTTTCCCCTCGTTGTCCAGCACTACATCTGTTGGTCGGAGCTGCCCGTGCCTCGCATCGCTGTCACCTTCTCGCTCCAGGAGGTGGAGGAGATCGAGCGCGACTGTGCCATCTACCGCGGGCGCATGGAGCGCATCGCCAAGCACAGCGCCATCAGCAGGGAAGAGCAGGTATTGTCGACACCAGTGTCTCCCCACCCAACCTCCCTCCCTCCCTTCCACCCTTTTTCCCGCTGCTGAACGATTAGCCTGGCTATTACAGACGGCAGGACCTGTAGCGGTGATTCATGGGGTCGCTTTAGGCTCAAGGCACGTCCGCGAAACTTCAAATATGTTAGTCCTATTATCAGGGGAGTCCTTTTCTGTCGCGGCCGAGCATCCATTGTGGCATTGACACTAGCCAGAACAACACTCCTGTGTGTCCTAATGCATCACTAACTAGCTTACTCCCTCTTTGTTCGGGCCCATAAAAAGACAGATAGGAGCTATTAAGCCAGTCCTCTGTGGAATCATAGGAGGAGTTGAGCCAAAGGCTCTTACAGAGGGAGGTGTGAGGTGTTCTTTTCTTTTTTTGTGTGTTCTTTCTCTCTTTTTTTTTTTTGTCCCTTTCCCCTCTTTTTTTGTTTGTTCTTCATTTTCGCCTCTGTCACTGACAGGCCCTACGCACGGAGCAGGCGCGGCAGGAGCTCATCAATCAGGTCAGGGAGTCGGCGGCCAAGACGCTGGAAAGCATCCGAGGTAAGACCCGCCGACGCTTCTGAGGCTGCCTGTCGCTGCAGCTGTGCCGTGGCCTGAATTGACCAGTGTGGCAGCATCACCACGGGAGATTTGTGAGGACTTTAGCCCCGCATGTGTGTGTAAGAGTGGGTGTGTGGCCACTGTGTGTGTGTGTGTGTGTGTGTGTGTGTGTGTGTGGGCAGCCTTTGTAATTTGTGAGGGGTGGTGAACAGGGTGCTGTTCACAGTTGGAGGTAATGGTCAGAAATTCCATAATAATATGGAATCCATTTCAAAAGGTTTTGAGGTAAATTTCAAGTAATGTTCCGAGATCAAGGTGATGTTTTTCGTGTTACTATTTTTACGTGTGACTTTTCTCAACATATTTGAAAAAACTAGAGCGGACAGAGATTAAATGCATTGCTTCATGGAATCTTTTAATTAAGAACTCCCGTTAACTACTAATTTACGGTGCAATAAATTACCCTCTGTGGGCAGATGGAATAATGACAGTTCCTAAATGTCATGTGCTTATGTATGTTAATAAATGCCCGCTGGTGCTCGTGCATGGCAGTGACCCTTTTAAAGAAATTGCACTGGCTCGGAGTAAAAGCTGTTTGTTTTTCAAAACCATCTCTTTGCCCAGTTTCAAATTGCAATTGATTGCAAATTGATTTTGCAACCCTCATATATCTCCTGCCATGATGAAAGGGGGAGACGCGGTAAGAAATGAAAAATGAATCTCGAGCTTCAGAGAGGACCCCCCCTCCACCCCCCTACTCCTTTTCTCCGTTCCCCCGTTCCCCCTTTCCCTTAACGTTGATACACCTCTACCCCCACCTTGACTCTCTGTCTCCCCCTGCAGGTCGCATGGTGTCGCAGCGTCTGGCGGAGGAAGCCAAGAAGCGGGAGCGCTTCGAGGAGCTAAAGCAGCAGCTGGAGTTGGAACAGGAGGTGAGAGTTTGTGCGTGAGCGTGCAGAGCGGAGCGGAGTGGAGAAGAGAGAGAGAGAGAGAGACTGGAGGTGTGAGTGAGAAAGAGGAAAGGGGGAGAGAGAGAAAAAAAGAACTTGAGAGAATGTGCACGAGTGAGGGAGAGAGAAGGAGTGCAAGATTGTGTGTGTGTGTGTGTGTGTGTGTGTGTATATATGTGTAGAGAGAGGGTGCCGCCGTCATGCTGGGGTTTCATCTGTCGCTTCTCACCTTCATCCATCTCCCATCCTCCCTCCCCCTCCACCCCCCTTCTCTTCCTGCTGCCCAACCACCACCCCCACCCCTCCTTCTCCTCCTCCGCTCCTTTACTGTTGGCCTCTTAAAGTGCCACCTGCTTATCTCCCCCAAAGCCCCAGCCTGCTCTTTTACCCCTGTGTGCCCCACCACTGCCCCCTACCCCCACCCCACCACACACACACACACACACACACACACACACACACACACACACACACACACACACCCCCTTCTCTCCTCACCCCCCAGCCCTTTGTGCTTTTGAACCTGCTGTGGGGGTTGCCATGCTGTGTAGACAGCTCCCCCATTACTGACGGCTGGTCTGTGCTGCTGGGTTTCAGTGGCGGAGCACGGCCAGGAGGAAGGAGAAGGAGGATGACTTCAGTTTCGCCCGGGAGCTCCGGGACCGTGAGAAGAGACTGCAGGCCCTGGAGGAGCAGCTGGAGCAGAGGGCCAGGTGCAATAGTAGATGCCCCACATACAGTACACCCCATGTTGGGTTGAGCGTCGGTTGACATTTGAAGTAGAACTCTATTAAAGAGAAATCCAGTGTGAATCAATCTAAAGGAAAAAGAATGAGTAAATTTGAACTGGCAGCAAAATACTAATTGACTGAAACTCGCTGTAATATTTCTTTTATCAAGCCTCATTCAGTTAACATTAGCTGCAAATTTACTACTCAGATTATATCAAATATTGGCTATAATATATTGTCTTTTTAATTGTTCTTTCTTCTTGATAATCTTAGGACAACAAAGCTATTGATTTTATTCACACAAGACTTCTCCTTTAAAAAGCAGTGTGTGGGAAGAGATGGAAAGAGCTAACAGCCAACAATGAATGTAGTGTCTTTTGTAAGCTCAACAAGTAGAACAGTGGGTGCAAATGCCTCATGTTTCAGTGCTCCACATTTAGCAGTTCCTCCTGGCACAGTGACAGGAGGCAGCAAGAGTAGGTGTCAAACCCAGAGAGCACTACAGGCAGAGAACAGAACAGAAATGCCAGTGATTATGAGCTAGCACCGTTAGTGCAAAATGCTAATGAATGCAACAGCTCCGAAAAATAACTCCCAAGAAAATTGGAAGAGAAGAATAAATTTAGACATTGCTTGAATCGTCAGAACAGCTGATGGGTCTGTCACCTTGCGGTGTATGTATGTGTGCCCGCCCCCCTTGAGTCCTGTTGTCCTCGTTCCACACAGGAAGGAGCTGATTGACCAGTACAGTCGCCTGTCGGAGGAGGCCGCCAGGCGTGAGCGCAAGGCCATGTGGAGGGTGCAGAGGATGAGGCTGGGTGAGCAGAGGGCCCACTTCCTACAGCAGGAACAGCAGAGCCTCCAGGTACCAACTAAAACGATAGTTACATATGTAACTGCGGTTTCTATGAGTTTCGGATGACCGCCAAAGCTTGGCAGTCACTCGAAATGTTGACAAGGAGACTGCTAAGTAAAGAGACCACTTCCAGGGAGAGTGTACCTTAAAGGAAAATACCGGAGTGAATTCAAGCATAGCCCTGTTGAAAGAGCTTGCTAAATGCGCTAGTTAGCGAGTGGAACAAAATAATTTGGTACAGCACAGACCGAACGCGAACGCAGAAGCGAACAGGCACTTTACACTGAATCAATGGGACCTGACTGTTGGAAACCGAAAGTAAGATCTGAGGTTACATTGACTCAATGTAAAGTGTTTCGCGTTCGCGTTAGGTCTGTGCTGTTCGAAAATCTTTCATTTCATGCGAAATATATTGCTGTTAGAAGGCTCGTGCAGCAGGACTATGCTTAAACTTACACCGGTATATTGCTTTACAGCACCACCTGTGGTGGTCAGTAGAAACTAAATAGAACTGCCTACATGGAATGCCAACGCTCCATGGCACATACTAGGCCTGCCTTCCTCGAACCGAGCCGGTACCCATGGTTATGGGCTTGGCTGCCAGTTGCAGTCTAATAACAACAGTCACTGTGTGTATATTTTCATGTAATTGGAATGAACCATAAACATGGGATTGTCTTAATTAATGGGGGCCCTTGTTATAGCTGCCAAGGTAATAACAGTGGTTGTAATTGTGCCATCTGTTTCTCGGTGCAGTATTGCCGTTGTAATGCCGGTCGGAGCAGCTGTTGTCTTCTGTTAATTGTAATGTCTCTCTGTCTCACACAGGCCCTCTTAGAGAAATACCCTCTCGGGCAGCCGGGCCCCAGCTTCCAAGTGCTCCCAAGACCAATGGAGGCAGCGCCACCAAAAGCACAGGTCCGTGGGTGATGTGTTTAGAGTGTTTTCTTGAGTGGGTTCTGTCCCCCCCACCTCCCCCTCTCTCTTTTCGCACACAGCATGCTAGCTCGCTCTCTATGCTGTCCAGGCAGTCAACACCGTCTGTGCGTGTGGGTGGTGTCAAAATCTGGCTTGTCGTGTGTGTGTGTGTGTGTGTGTGTGTGTGTGTGTGTGTGTGTGTGTGTGTGTGTGTGTGTGTGTGTGTGTGTGTGTGTGTGTGTGTGTGTGTTAATGTGTGTGTGTGTGTGTGTGTGTGCACGCAGGAGTCCCTGGGCGCTGAGCCACAGGCAGAACAGATCGGAGCTGGTGGGACGCCGGTTGCCAATACTTCTCCCGCCGCCTCCGCCTCCATCTCCATGGCGGCCCCTGCCACTTTGACGGCTGTCACCAGTGTGAATGGCAGCGGCGTTGATCGCCAGCTTGTCCAGGTAGACGTGATGGACAGCCAGCAGGTGGAACGGGCGCTGCAAGACATTGGATCGGATCTCCTAGCAGACCCCATTTCCGCCCCTCCTCACCCTCCTCCTTCCTCTTCGAACGCTGACTACGACTTCAGCGCACCCTTCGTCCCGCTGGAGGAGGGCGTGCCCGTTCACGTGCGCCCTCGCTGGGATGCTCACCCGGCCCTCTCCCACATCCGCCTGAAGGAGGAGGAGGAGAACGGCAGCTCGACGGAGGCGGGACAGGAAGAAGAAAAGGGTTGCCGGGGGGACGGTCCGGCCTCCAATCAGACAGACGCAGCACTACAAGCGGGACAGGCCACCCCAGGGGGACTCCCCCAGAACTCGGCAGCGACAGAGATGCATGGAGAGACGACTGCTGTCCCTCAGCCTCGGGATGCATCCGGAACAGTGGAGACGGAGGACACCGAGACGGCAGACTGCAGAGGACGGATGCAGGGAAGCGGGGAGACTCAGCAGGCTGTCTCATCAGCCACTGCTCTGCCAGAATTGGCTGCTGCGGAGCCCAAAGCACCCATAGGGGACGTTAGAGAAGGTCAACAGTCTGAGTGTCCTCTGTCGGGGGCCAGTGAGGCCACCCCAAGGCCCTCCACTGCTCCCACTCATGGACATCCCTCAGACAGTCACATTCAGGTGGGCCAAAACGTTTCAGGTGTGACGGACACTCGCACGATGTCCCCCAGTTGTCACGGTCACGCTTCCGACGCCCATATAAGGGTTGGAGAAAATGTTTCTGAGGTTGAAAGTTCTCTTCCTGCACAGAACATTCATGGCCACGCCTCCGACGCCCATATAAGGGTTGGGGAGAATGTGTCCGAGGTGACTGCTGCCCTCCCATCTCCAAGTGTACATGGCCACGCTTCTGATGCGCACATTAAAGTCGGGCAAAATGTGTCCGAGGTTGAATCTGCACTTCCTGCACCAAGTATTCATGGCCACGCCTCTGATGCCCATATAAGGGTAGGAGAGAATGTCTCGGAAGTGTCCACTGCACTCCCATCCCCAAGCGTTCACGGACATGCGTCTGATGCCCACATCAAAGTGGGCGAGAACGTTTCTGAGGTCGACGCTTTGCTCCCCTCCCAGAATGTCCACGGGCACGCCTCGGACGCCAACCTCAAGGTGGGTGGGTTCGTATCGGAGGTGAGCCCCTCGCGACCCCGCTGGAGCAAGCATGGCCATGCCTCAGACTCCACTCTGGGAGTGGGCTGCCTGGTGGCGGGCGTGGAACCAACTCTCTCTCCGCTCCCTGGCAGTGCCTACGGGCACTCGTCCGACTCAACACTGGCCATCGGCTGCGTGGTGGGAGGCACAGTCGCCCAAACCCCTCTGCCCAGGTAATGCCGCCTATCAGGCTTGACTTTACATGAACCCCAGTTTTACTCCTGAAAGTTGTGTTCCCCACTGGCGTGTTCTGAAAACGCACTGAACTAAATCTGCCTATGCTGCAACACCTTAAGTTCCACATCTAGAATACATGAGGCATGTCACTTTTAATAATTCCACTGTCAAGACGATTTGTCTGTACAGTTTGCTTTCTTCAGCATGAAGTTTGAATGTGAATAAATTAGGGCTAGGTGTTTTAAAATAGTAATTCCAGTGAACCTTTGAAGCCAAAGCTATATGTGTGTGTCAGAATTGGGGTTTTCTTATATTTATCTCAGAATGAACACAGTTTGTTACAAAATTTTAGAAAGTGCTCAAAATAAATCTGAAAAGTCCCAAGATTAATGTTTCTATTGACAGTTGAATAGAATATTCTTTCTTTTATGTCCTCTTTCCCTGCATATCAAAAAGATATGTATCTACAGTTAATACGTCTTGGTGAAAAGGTGCGCCTTTTAACAATAATGAATCCTAAGATAATATTCAGCATGTGTTTATTGGACCGTTTCATGACAGTTTTGATTAGCTTTTCTCACAGAGCTATTGTGTTAACTTTGGGTATGGCCGTTTGATGTGATATAAAAAAGATAGCTGGAGGAGTTTGGGAATGTTGAGGTATTTTATTTTTAGCATCAAAACTGTCTATAAATTGAGCATTCAGCAGTAGAATCTAAGAATCTAACCAAACTAAGAATCTAACCAAACCAATTTGATGTGATCTGATTTTAACTGATCTGATCTGTCTCTTTCCTCCCTGCTAGTGCCCATGGCCACTCCTCCGACTCCACCCTCACTGTGGGCTGTGTGGTGACGGGCGCAAACCCTCTGCCAGCCCCTCTGCCTGGCAGTGCCTACGGCCACTCATCCGACTCCACCCTGGGCGGGGGCTGCGTGGTGTCGGGTGCTGAGCCTCATCTGGCCCCGCTGCCTGGCAGTGCCCATGGCCACTCCTCCGACTCCACCCTGGGCATGGGCTGTGTGGTGAAGGGCCCCAAGCCTGGCAGCACTCTCCAGACTGAGCCCTCATGCAAGGGGGATGGAGATGCCCCTCAGCCTACTGCTGACCTGGCCTCTGACAATAAGGACCTGGGTGAGATGGGCATTTTGCATAATTATTTGTGTTATTTGTGTTATTATGTGTATTACATTCGGATTGGTTGAATCACGTTCATTGCTGTTGTATATTCCCTGATAAAACATTCTGAGATTGCATTTCATTCTATATCAATGTGCAAATGTAAGGGTCAACTTGTTACAAACTTCAAAGTTGCTTTGCTACCATTCTGATACAAAATCTACTTGCCGTGGAACTTGCAGAAGAATGGCTGTTTTTTAGAATGGCTTACGGATTTCATTACTGTTTATTTTGTACAAGTTTTCAAGGTAACTGTTTTAGGAAAGTTGTAAGCCCCTTGAGTCCCTCTTGAGTATCATTGATTGAATATACAGAACTTTGTATAGTGTGGAGACTTCAGATCAAATCATTCCTGTTAGATGCTAATTTGCATTGATTACTTTCCCTCGCTAGACTCTGGATATGGCCTTATTGGCCTCCCTGCTTTCCTGGATGAGGGGCTGACGGCGTGGGCTCAGGGGCTGGGCCTGTCCCCTGGGGAGAGCCCTGAAGATGACTACCTCCTCTCCCTGGCCTCCCAGTACGAGGTGGAGCAGTACCAGGACACCTACAACCTCATGAGTAAGCATGGACTGACCGCATCGCATCCACTTTACCATATTCAGGGTCATTTGGTAGAGTGTCATCACAATGCAGTGAACACTTTACAAAAATTGGATTAGATGTTGGATTTAATTCCACCCAATTGTCCCTGAAATGGGGAATTTGTTTTGTCAAACGACAAGCTAGAACATTCTATTTTATTAATCGAACATCAATAGAACAAACAGCAGAGTACAATACAGAACAGCCAACAAGAATGAACTTGAAGGCTGAAAATTAAAATGTTTTCTGTGGCTTCTTGTTGACATCCTCTTGGCTGCAAATGAAATATCTCACACAAGATATAGCCTCAGCCTCCGGCTCAGCCGTGTGTTTTGAAATGTGAGCCGAAATCCATTTTCTGTGGTCCCTCCCTTGTTGTCCCTCGTAGCGTCGGTGCCAGACGCCCAGCGGCTGCAGCAGGTGATGAGGGGCCCCTACGGCCTCCCCATGGACCCCTCTCTGCACCGGGCCACCGACACCACAGCTGTGCGCCTCAGCGAGATGGTCTCTCTACCGGTGCTCATGAAACACTCTGTCACCACCCCCCTCATCACACAGTGAGTCAGGATGCTCTTTTTCAAGTGTGTGTGTGTGTGTGTGTGTGTGTGTGTGTGTGTGTGTGTGTGTGTGTGTGTGTGTGTGTGTTGCAGGGGTCCAGCAACCTAATGTCCACTACGTATTCTGTGGGTGTGTTTGAGTATATGGATGTATGGAATATATTGTATATGCACTGGTTATAAATTATGCAATGTATAGTTTGTGGTTCACTCTGCATTCTTTGTGTGTGTGCACGGGTTTATACATTTACGTCAGTATTTGTGCTGCATGTATATAGTGTGTGTGTGTGTGTGTGTGTGTGTGTGTGTGTTTGTGTATGTGAGCAGAATGTGTAAAACCCCCAGATAGTGTCCTCTGCTCACCAACATCCTTTTTTTCTGCCCTGCGTCTCCCCGTCTTCCTTCCTCTCCTCTCCTCCTCCTCCTCCTCCTCCGGATCAGTGTGTCTCTGGTCAACAAGGCGGTGGTGGATTACTTCTTTGTGGAGCTGGGCGTGGAGAGGCACTTTGAGGCCCTGCGGCACTTCCTTTTGATGGAGGACGGCGAGTTTGCCCAGTCCCTCAGCGACCTGCTCTTCGAGAAGGTGAGACGCTGATGAGGCATGCCCGAGACGCACGGGCGACCCTCGAGCTCTGTCTCTCTGGAGGACGAATAGACACGCGTCAGAGAAGCAAAGAGAAAGAGAGAGAGAGAGAGAATAAAAATAAATGAAAAGCGAGAGAGCGCGTGCGTTTGTGGTGTGCAAGTGAAGTGTGAAAGCACGGTCTACATGTTTAAAGGCTTGTGGGATGTGTCGTGCTCCCCTCGCTGGTGAATAATTTCTGCCCATTGATCAGGCTGGAAGTGTTGCTTAGTCCTGCGTGCCCCCCGACCAGGAAATGTGCTGGAATTGATTTCACCCACTCTGCCTTTGTGTGTGTCTCTCTTATTCTCTCGCTTTGCTCTCTCTCTCTCTCTCTCTCTCTCTCTCTCTCTCTCTCTCTCTCTCTCTCTCTCTCTCTCTCTCTCTCTCTCTCACGCGCTGCTCACGCTGCCTGTTGTTGCTGTTCCGCTTCAGCATTCATACTGATTCCCTGCGAGCTGACGGACTGAATACCTTTGGTCGGCGCTCGTTTGTGGATTCCGTAGGACACCCAGGGAGAGCGCACTGAGGCCACTGATTTAATGCTTGTTCAGGCATTTCACTCTGAATTTATTTCTGTGGTGGAGCTGCATTTCCATGGGATGAATCCCAGTGCGCCGCCGCCGCCGGCCCAGAGGGTACTGTAGGGCTGTATTCGCCCCGCAGTCTTGCAATAAATATGTTTTTGATTTTTTGTTTGCTGTTGGGTAGCATTAGTTGGATGCTGAGACAGAGGATCTATTTCAAAAAGTACATTAATCTCCATGTACGTGGGCAGAGCAGTTCCTCACAAAACTGATTTGGCTGCTAATTGCCAACAGGTCAACTTTTAAGTACTTCAGTTCAGTTTTATATCTAGAGAGCTAGGACCTAAGAATATCCTTCAAAGCACCTTAGCTTGACCCAGTGTCTGGAAAGAAAAAAGAAAAATAAACACAGTAGCAATTATTGTTTTTTTTATATTGTAACTCGCAAGGAAAACTTGATCTGCGACGTCCTCTTTGAAGTGCTCTTAAATAAACCTGTAACAACTGAAATAGCCTAAATGACATTTGAGATTTCCAGAGCATCAGAAATGTCTCTAAAAGGGGAAGCTCAAAGGCTGTAAGGAGGGTTTAGTGAACAAGCTGATAGGCAAGGGTTGGATTTTTTTTAATGTGCTTCTAAAGCAGAGTCTCAAGGAGCTGGCGCCCGGTTCTGAACTCTCATCACATCAAGTGCTTATGTCAAGTCTGGCACTGCATGACTAGACTTGCATATAAAAAGTAGATACTGATGTTATTTGATATGCACATGACAAAGATTCAGTCCCTTGTTTGTGTGTGTGTGTGTGTGTGTGTGTGTGTGTGTGTGTGTGTGTGTGTGTGTGTGTGTGTGTGTGTTTTGGACAGCTGGGCAGTGGGCAGACCCCTGGTGAGCTCCTTACACCTCTGGTGCTGAACTCCATCCTCAACAAAGCGCTTCAGTACAGCCTGCACGGGGACAGCGCACTGGCTGCCAACTTCACGTTTGCCCTGCGGTACCTTCCAGAAACCTTTCACCCGCACGCCCCCGACTCCCTCAACTGCCTGGAGCTACGCTACAAGGTGAGGGGACCAAAGGATTGGGGCGCATTCGCTCCCTGCCTGTGCCTCTCTCTTAAGTGTGATTAATTTCAGTTGGCGCAGGGGCTCGGGGACGGCCTTTTTTGGGCCTCTCGAGGAGGTTCAAATGAGCCTTCATGTGTCTGTCGTCTAAGTGACTGTGACTCTGCCGTCTCCTCTGTCTCATCGACTCACCGCTCTGTGATCTGACCACCTCCTCGTCTCCTGATTGATGACTATAACACACACACACACACACACACACACACACACACACACACACACACACACACACACACACAGAGACGCACTCTTATGCTAGCTCTCTGTCTCTCCCCAGGTTGATTGGCCCTTGAACATTATCATCACCGACAGCTGCATGAACAAGTACAACCGCCTCTTCTCCTTCCTGCTGCAGCTCAAGCACATGGTCTGGACCCTGCGGGACGCTTGGTTCCAGCTCAAGAGAACTGGTAACATTTCCCTTTCTTTCTTTCTCTCTCAATCTTTCTCTCTCTCTCTTTCTCTCTCTCATGCTCTCTCTCTCTCTCTCTTTCTCTTGCTCTTTCTCCTAATCTTTCTTTTCCTCTATCTTTCTCTCTTTCTCTCTCTCTCTCAATCTTTCTTTTCCACTATCTCTCTCCCTCTCTCAATCTTTCTTTTCCTCTATCTCTCTGTTAGTTTTTTCTTTCCCTCCCTAATCTGCATCTGTCCATTTCTCAGTCCTCAGCCCTCATAGCCAGAGGCATTGTATTTAGGAATCTGACAGGTGTGGGGGAAACTGTTGACAGAGCCCAGTGCACTCTTATGGAGCTGAGCCCAGAGCAGGAGTAAATGAGGACAATGGTGTTTTAAACTCATCATCAGTGCCACGTTAACTTGTTAATACCACAGGCTCTCACGGGCTGTCACACGAGGAGGCAACGGTTTCTCTCCGTCATCGACTCAAGAGCGTTATTTGCGTCGCTGTGTCGCTAATCAGCGAAACGGTGTGAGCCCACTTGTCTCCTCTCAGGCAGCCTGTCTTTTTTTTGTGTGTGTGTGTGTGTGTGTGTGTGTGTGTGTGTGTTGTGCAGCGTTGGTGAAGGGCGTGGGCAGCTCGGTGCAGTTTCACCAGCTGCAGCTCTACAGGCACGAGATGCAGCACTTTGTCAAGGTCATCCAGGGCTACCTGGCCAACCAAATACTGCAGGTGTCCTGGAGCGAGTTCACCACCAAGCTGGGCAGTGTCAGCGACCTGGACGGCATCCACCGCACACACGCCGACTACCTCAACAGAGCCATCTTCAGGTGAATGCTGAAAAATCTCTGATCTGGAAAAAGATTTCTCTCGAGGCAGAGCTGTTTGTTTTTGGGAATGGGGAAAAGTGCTATTTAGGATTTTTCAGCTCATCGATTCATCAACAACTGCTGAGCCTAGATGCATAATATGCACTATGCATAATATGTGTCTAATGTTTCTCCATTATGCTTTTTTCAGCAATTAGTACATTCACAAATGGTGAAGGCTGGGATTGACTTGCTGTAGTGAGTGTTTTGACTGTGTAATGCAGTAACAAGTCTAAGCACCGAACTCTGCGACTCGCTGGAGGGTGCATATGCTTATTTATGATTCGTCTAACATCAAGTAAATCCCATTCCTTTGAGATGCACAGTATTTAGTGTTTTGTCATCTATCAAGAGAGTTGTTCCCTATTGATAAAAACCATACACTATGCCATACTGAGCCTCCATTGTGTTGCTTCCTTGCCTTTCCATAGGGGGCTGCTGACGGAGAAAGCGGCTCCAGTCATGAACATCATCCACAGCATCTTCAGCCTCATTCTGAAGTTCCGTGCCCAGCTCATCTCTCAGCCCTGGGACTGCCAGCAGGGGGAGGCAGTGCACCCCAGCTTCATTGCCATGCAGCAGTCCTACAACACCTTCAAGTACTACTCCCACTTCCTTTTCACAGGTGAGCTACTCCGCCAGATGGACCTTCTCAGCTTTCGCATCGGGCGCGCTCAGAATTTCACTCAGACCGGCTCTTGTGTCCCCTGCGGCGTTTCATGTTACTTTCAATGCGTGTGTGTGGGGACTTCTCGCCAAGCTGAGTGAAATCAGCTGAAGTCAAAAGAAATTTTGATCTTAGACCTTGTTCTGTGAAGAGTGTGATTGTGTGTATGCCAAAGTGAGATTGAGAGTGTGAAATCTTGCATCTTTTTTCTGCGTGTCAAGTTTTTAATTGGTCTCATGCATTTAACTCTTTCCCAACAGTTGTCTCCAAACTAGTCAACAAAGGCTATCAGCCCCACCTGGAGGATTTCCTCTTACGCATCAACTTCAATGACTACTACAAGGATTCCTGAGAAGCATGGCTAAGACTGTGTGTTTGTGTGTGTGTGTGTGTGTGTGTGTGTGTGTGTGGAGTGAGGTGAACATGCATTTCAACGGTGAGCTTCTATTGTCCCTCTCGTGCCATAAGGTTCAGCCTTTGTAGATGTACATGTAAAATGCCTCTGTGCGCTTAAGTATGGCTGCTAGAAAGAAACTAAAGAATCAGGCATAGATAATGGCCGTGTGTAAGTGGTGCGATTGTAGGGCTACTGCACTTTGTTCAAATTACATGTGCTGTCATCCATACATGCCTTTGAGATTTAGCCTAATGGAAGTGTTGACATATGTACCGTATGCACTGGATGTATTCATCCTCTCATGCTAAATGTGCAGTGGTCAAGGCTAGCATGTGTCGCATACAATCATTGTGGCTAATTATTGGAATAGACAGCCTAAATCTCCCTTGGATAAATATTGAGGTTGGAAAGCTGTAAAAAGTGCCGTGATGTGTTTTGCGTGTCATGTCATCGACCTCTATCCTGGATGATCTCTACCAAGTAAGGCTTTTGAAGCACTTCCTTATCAGTTATCTGTTAAGTACAGAGGCCAAATAACCCCCTCCTCCCTCCCATTTCCCCCAACCTCAGGTGTGCCTAGCCTTGCGTTCAGTGTAAAATGCACATTTTGTGAATTGTGTAATAAATATGTAATTTTTCATTCTTGTGAATGTTCTTTCTCTATGGGGAAAAAAAAAGGGATTTGTGAAACAAACGGCCCGTACGAGAAAAAGAGGACACCAAAACTTTGAGGAGTTAGAAAATACCACTTACATTTATTAAAGAGGACATGTTAATGTTTGCATTTTTTACACTTCCTTAGAAAAAGCCACTCAACCCACCAACCACCAGTAAAAGCCTAGCAGGAAGCGGACTTGGTAGAACTCAGATCTGGCCACACAGCTCCTAAGAGAGGCACTCAAAGCTGCTTTATATCCCTTTACTTCAGATGTCTTCTGTCTGCCTGTCTTCAGCCCATTGATCCTCATAGAGCATGCTTAAACACACAGCAGACATAACAAATACACGCTGTTTGGGTTCCTCTGAAGAGGGTGAAGGAGGGGCCGCAACAACAGTTTTGAAAAAAAAAAGACATAGGCAACCAGCCCCCTTTTTGTTTGAGATGTAAACAACAACATAGTGGCTTGTCACCTGTCGGTGTTTGTTTGTGTACACTAGCTAGCTAGCAGCCTGGATCAGTGGAGAGAGAAATGAGAAGCCCTTGAGGAAAATGAACAGGTGGCCACTGAAGAAAATTACTTTCCTTTTTTTCCCCCCTCGCTACAGTGCAACCAAATTTGCCTTTTGTTCAGCTTTATCCCCCCACAGTTCTGGGTGGTGCCATTTTGAAATACACTTCCATGCAGCCTTTGTGCGAGGCAAAAAATACATTACAAGTGAGGAGCCAGCACTTGAAAAGAAAAAAGGAAAGCCGCCTGCACATACTTGGAACAATTTAGCACAGGATGTAGTTGAATATATTCTCACTCTGTTGATGTAGCTGTCAGGTCACACTTAAAATCTAGACTGTGTTTGTCAACATGGTCTCTGATGGTTTACATTTTTTATGGAAACTTGACCCGGTAACCTGATGCATGTGCTCTAGGAAAAGCTCTCTTTTGTATGCAGACCATTAATCAGATAGAAATTGGTCTGTTTTGTAAACCATCAGACAGGAATCTTCTCTGACTAGGAATAGCCAATTCCAAATAAGATGGTTTCTGAGAAAAATATGTTAGCAGGAAGAAGGCTTTTAGCAGTGAGTCCATTTCCAGCGCAGTGTTATGATAACATATCATTGTATTATCAGAACAGCGCCGTAAAATGACACTCAAACTAACCTTGGAAATTTTATAGAGAAAATACATGCACAGATCCTTGGCATTGTTTTAGTTCCACAACAACTTTGCTAACTTTGTAATAACCAATCAGCTTTTTTGTTGAATGATGTCAAAACCATCTAGGTTTAAGTAGAATTAGTTTGACATAACACAATATAGGACCCCGCACTCAACATGAAAAAGAATGTAAAAGTATACAGCGCATACACACGTACACACACTGCTGTAGTGTGGAACATCATTTGAAAAACAATAAAAAATGAATCTTCATTCGGCGAGGAAAAGATCTCTTCTTCATGTCACTCTACAGTCTACTTTCTGAATATAACATCAGAGATTAGTGCAAGCTGCTGTCACCAAGCCTCGTGATGCAGCAGAACTCTCGGGAAAAGTGCAACTCTCGCTCGGCTGGAATGATGAATGTATTACCGTTATCTATTGAGAGGAGAAGGGGCTGTGAGCTTGCCCATGTCAGAGCTGACATACTAGGCTATGCAATAGGCTTTTAAAGGTACCGCTAGCCTCAGCTGATGTAAGGACCATAATGAACATGTAAACCTATCGAAGTTCAAAAAGAGAGGTCCTTGTGGCCCTCGTTAAGTACATCATTAATCACGATCCCCACACACCCCAATGGAAAATAAGAAGTAAACCAAGCTAGATAAAACAGAATAGTCCCTTTGTATCAGAATCTCAGTGGAGCTAATTGTTAGCAAAGATGTGCAATGGACAGAGGGGTGAGATTATGAGCTTTGCGACTTGGATGCCCATGAGGGGGTTGGGGGAATGTGGGATTCGGCGGCACGACCTGGCCTTTGAAAGGGGTATGAGAGGGTTATTGACTCAGGCTTCAGACTCAAGGTCTTCCTCTCCGCCACCATTAGACGTGTCCCCGCTCTCGCTCTCAAGTAGAAGGAACTTGCCGTCGTTGGTGAGCGGCATAGACTTCATCAACTGGGCTAGTGCCTCCGGGTCCTGTGAAGTGGGTTTGGGGGAGGAAGAAGAAGAAGAGAGAGAGAGCAAGTAAAAAAGAAGTAATCTAACCAAATAATCTGATGGTTTGCAGCACTATGAAATCCTATGATTAAATCAATTTTTCCACATTTGGCATCTCTTCACATTGCCTTATGACACTTTGTTTAAATGTCAGATAGTTATTTTGCTTCACCACAATTCCACAGACTGGAACATTTCTTACAATGAAATTACTCGATAAAAATGTAAGTGCAGCACTTGCAAGACGAACAAACTGCCCAATTTAGAGTGTGGTCTAGGTTAAGTTCCACTGTAATAAAACTCTTAAAAGTGTGTCTGATTGACGGTTACCTTCTTTGCTTCAGTAATCTCCTTCCCTAAGCCTATTGTGTAGCATATCTGTGGAGGAAAAAAGTACTGAAATGAGATGAGGTCAAGGTCTTCATATCTGCTAAGAGCACAACACAAGAACATAATTGTCCATTGAGATTTGTGCTTACAGTCTTATGATCACCGTACGATTACATTAACTTTATAATAGCTGAAAAACATCTCTTGCTTCTGAGGACAGCTGGAAAAGAGAGTGCATATAATGGTGATGTCATGGGCTATTTTTAGTGCGGCATGAACATTTACTTTTTCTCCTTCAGTGTTGCTCTCAAACACAAACGCGCTGAACGAGGGTGTGCCCTCCTCCTCCCCTCCTTCGCTCCAGTCTCGTCCCTCCACCACAAAGCCCATGAGTCGCCCGTTCTCCTGGTGGGCCGCAAATTGGGTCACGTCCCCAAGCTGGAACTGAGAGAGAGACAGAGAGAGACTCATTTTCACTGGACACCCAGGCAGTGAGAACGCCAACAGGCGTTGGAGGAAATGAACAGGGAGAGCTGTTAACAGCTTGCTTCACTTACACTGATTCTGGTAACCTGCGTTTGCGGGTCAATCAGCCTGCCAAAAGAGATCACAATTAATTAAGCCCAGTGTCCTAACCAGCTGAGGTTGAAAAGGGATGATGACTTGATGAAGGATACTAAGAGCCAACTTTTTTCTTTTTTGTAACTTTGCTCTATAACGCTAACTTGGCATTTCAGACATTTAGATTTCCTAAATATTTAGTATTAGAAATGAACGTTTTTAAGCTGCCTTTGACTCTGAAGAGTCAAAGTGACAAATGAGTATGTGACAAACTTGAAACTTGACACTTCAAGAGGTTGCCAAGAAAGAGCAAGTGTACTATTGAGGTACTACTGAAGCAGAACAAGATGGCAATTGAGTATGGAGACAGGCAGTCATTAAATGGAGCCCAATGACATGAGTTCTCCCACTGCTCCATTAACTGCTGCTTCGAGGAGCTTTGGATTGTTTGGGTAAAGACTTTTGTTCACTTTCTAAGAGTCTAATGATGTCTTATCTAACCACAATGTTCTCATCTGAATTTAAAATGACCCAAGTGTGCAGTGGACTGCACAAAGACTATTATTTCAAACACATCACACATCAAACTGATTCTGAATAAAGGCGTCCTTCTTTCCAGCTCACCTCAAGCTATTGCTGGTGACCATCAGATGGGACTCGGAGGTCTTGAAGATGTTGTGGATGGCTCGAGCCGCCAGCACCTGTCTCATGGCCTCGTAGATCACCTCCTGCGTGTGGCCCGAACGCACCGCCATGGAGCCCAGGAAGCGCACGGCGAAAACCTGCTGCAGCAGCGAGTCTGGCGAGAGAGAGATAAGAGGGAGCGGGAAATCAGAGGCTGACTGCGTGGTCGACCCCCAGTGTCTGGTGGCTGGAAAAACCGCAGTGTAAGCTATGATGTGGTTAAAAGCAACAAATCCTGTCAGTGTGCCACAAGATGTTTTGTGTAAGTCTTCTAGGCTAAAAGGGTACACACTACCATCGGAGTCTGAAGAGGAGTCTTCTTCTGTTTCTCCAAAGGGGTTGGTTCGTCTGAGACAGAGAATAACAAATGGGAATTGGTCAAAGAGACTGAGCAAATGAAGACAAAAGAGGAGAAAATGATGACAAACAATGCAGCCCGATACAAATCACTGTAGTCTGTCTGAGCCACTGCCATAGAAATGTTATTTAGGGCAACAAACTTCTTCACAGCATAGCTGAGTGTGATGAAAATGATTTGTACCACTGCAGATCTGCAATAAGATCTGGAGACACACACACACACACACACACACACACACACACACACACAAATAGGTCCTCTAACCTTCCCCCTGCTCGGTTCTGGTCCAAGAACTCAGAGGCGGGGAGCACAATGTCAAACTGGATCGGCGTCCCTGGGGCAATCAGGTCCTCTGGTTCCGGTGCCGCGGAGGACTTCTGGGAGGCTCCCGCTGAGACTACCACCCCACCTGGTTTGGCCCTGAGCACAGGACAGACAGATGGGCAGGAAGAGAGAGAGAGAGAGAGAGAGAGAGAGAGAGAGAGAGAGAGACAGGGGGAAGGAAGTGAATCTTAATGAATTAAGATTCTCATTCACACATTCCCTTGTCAGGACACAGTATAAGTAAATAATATAAAATAAATAAATACATGACAAGCCCACTTCCCCCACCATACCCCCCATATTTCCTGCATGGCTCTGCAGAAGCGGACCTGTCAGGGTTGGGCGAGCCCTCCTGTCTCTTCTCGAAGCTGGTGATGGGCGTGACGGCCTGGATGGCGGTCTGATTGAGCCGGATGGCCACGGCCTGGGAGACAGAGAGAGGGCAGAAGGGCCAGAGAGATGTCAGCCTGATCCATACTCCTCCGAGGCCACAAAACACCACGCTCACTGCCACCGCATTACTGACTCAGCCACAAAACTTCACAAAACTGTGGAGTAGTGGCTTTTTTTCCCCCTAATATCATCCAACTTTGAGATGGTTGTCACTGACTGAGATACATAGACTTATGTCCAATGTGTGGATCTGTCAACAGTGCTCTAATGACTTTTATTTCACTGCCTTGCTGTTTTGGATCTCATATACTGCATAAGCACAAAACGTGTAGTTTGCTGTCCTGACACAATTCTTCTTCATGCTCTCTAGTTCAAATGCGGTTTATATATATATAAAAACAGTTCTTCATTCATCATTACGAGATTGTCGTAGTCCCTGATAATGTTTTCTGATAAAATGGTAGCACAGATAGTATACACACACGCCTAATCTTATAAAGTAGTATACACACACACGCCTAATCTTATAAAAACGTATGTTAATACTCTCCTTGTGAGTGTGTTTAAAGGCATAGGTTTATCTTTGGCAGTACTGCATGCATATGGATATGTACTGCCGTGTTTGTGTGTGTGTGTGTGTGTGTGTGTGTGTGTGTGTGTGTGTGTGTGTGTGTGTGTGTGCATGCAAGGACACAGTGAGTGATAGAGAGAGAGAGAGAGAGAGAGAGAGGAGCGGAGTGGAGGTATAATCAGCTTCCTCT
This sequence comes from Sardinella longiceps, assembly GCA_027497455.2. Lineage (NCBI taxonomy): Eukaryota > Metazoa > Chordata > Actinopteri > Clupeiformes > Clupeidae > Sardinella > Sardinella longiceps. The sequence goes on along the minus strand of JAODXP020000017.1, from coordinate 27,302,612 downwards.
CCCAGTGCTAGGCGTGTCCTGTGGGGTTGTGTGGAGGATAAGCCTCTCCCTGGGCCATAAAGAGGCTCGCCTCAGGAGCCTGCCGCGGCGCTGCTCAGGCCCTCTCTATCTGCACTGTCAGTCAGCCACGGATCCAGCAGGGCCCTGCGCTCCACAAAGACTCCAGCTCAAGACGCCCTTATCACTGCGGATTGACTTATTCTCTGGGAACTGATAAAAGAGTTCCCCTACTGTTTTCACTTAAGCAGAGGACCATGAAAGGGTAGACGTTATAATTAAAGGAATGCAATTGAAAAAGAAAAAAAGTGTTTTTAGTTACACCTACAAATTCTGCCGTAGGTGTATGTGGATTCAACTCTTTTCGGATAAACAGCTGTTCACTACAAGACGTGCCTGGCCTTAGGTTTAGGGATGGAATGGATTATACACAGCACGAGTACATTACATGTGTACATTTTTTTTTAACATTTTGTATAAATGTACGTACAGTAGGCCTATGGATTACTACTTTTGGATTCTAGTCCACTTCCGTTGAGCTTTGGCCAGTCAACCTTTGGACAGCACTATTGCTCAATACTGTACTATGTGTTCACAGCAGTTGGATGAGTTCAATTATGTAGTGCAGTAGTTATTCTATTATTTAGTTGTGTTGTGTTTTTCTGTTACTGTAGGTGGAAGTCCATCAGGGGGGTTGAGAGCAGCTGGTGTGGGGCAATGTGGACCTACCTCTGGGTTGTCAGTCAGGTAGATCTGTCTGGAGATGTTGTTCAGGGTACAAATCCACTGTGGATTAAAAGACACATTTGATCAGTGTATGAGACTATGGCTCAGGTACAGTATAACTGAGCACTAGAGAAAAACTTATGGAAGGTTCTAGAGTAAGCAGAAAAAATCATTTAAACCACACTACAACATTCACTTGTTCAGTCGGTCAGTTATTTTGATAGGAAGCACATGAAATGTGCTGGCCGGTAAATCATGTTGAGATTAAACAGTGCTGACACGCAGGGTTTTAAAAATGGACGGGCTGGCAGCGCGCTCCATCCCCGTCCTGCTGAGGGGCAGACGAGGGCGTGCCAGGAAGCCCTGATTTTCACTCCAGTGATAACATCAGCATAAAGAATGTGCTGCTAGGTCTTCCGTCTAAAAAAAAAAAAAAAAAAAAAAAACGCCCTGGCCAAAAATAAGCTCAAAATAAACCACGGTGCTAAATTTGACCGACTTGCGAATTCCACTCCAAAAGATCTCCCTTTCGAGTATTTCAATGAACCCAGTCGCCGTGTGAAGCTAGTCAATGAGATTGGGTTCTATGGAAACTAAATGAGAGTTTGATAACCAAGGGAGAGCGCTTTTTGATCTCCTTTTGAGACAGAATCCAGAATAATACATACCTCTTCATATTCCTTTTTGCTCTCTGCCTGCAGAATTATAGACCTACAGGACAAAGGACAGAGAGAGAGAGAGAGAGAGAGAGAGAGAGAGAGAGAGAGAGAGAGAGAGAGAGAGAGAGAGAGAGAGAGAGAGAAATAGATTCCTTCATCAGGTCATGGATTTTTAATAAAGAGAACCATGCCAGGTGCACAATATAACCACAGCAAATTCATCATGTCACTCTTTTCAAGCAGAGATATACTGGAACAGTCTATCACATTTCGTATTAAAAGGAGCTTTTGTCACCAACCTGTTATTATTCCATGAAAAATGATGGTATGTCACAACACTGAAAATGACACAAAATGCACCTTTTCACAACGGCTCTTTCAAACAATCATTTTATTCATGAGAAGCACATGGAGCGTCTATAATAAACTCTAACCCTACTTTCCCAGATTTCCTATTTCTTAGTGGCTATAGGTTTAACATGTAATAAGCTTACCAATGCTGTGTGTGTGTGTGTGTGTGTGTGTGTGTGTGTGTGTGTGTGTGTGTGTGTGTGTGTGTGTGTGTGTGTGTGTGTGAGAGAGAGACAGTGAGAGAGAGTGTGTGTGTGTGTGTGTGTGTGTGTGTGTGTGTGTGTGTGTGAGAGAGAGAGAGAGAGAAAGTATATAAGTGTATACTGTATAGTGTGTGTGTGTGTGTGTGTGTGTGTGTGTGTGTGTGTGTGTGTGTGTGTGTGTGTGTGTGTTTCAAGGCATCTGTGTATGTGAAGAAGCGTGAGTTCCTTAGAGGCTCAACAACACACTGACTAAACACTGCATTTATTGTGGCTATAACACAACAGAAGCAAACACACCTCTGTGTGTTTTTTTCCACTACTTTCAATAACACTACCACCACCAGCAGCAGAAGCAGCAGCACCACCACCACCACTCTTAACCTCCACCAGCAACACCCCCATGCCCCTGAGCTCAATTAAGCACCTCAGGCCCAAATAACACATTCAGTGTTTTTAGACCCCTGCTTTGAGGTCATCTCTTAGCGCTCTCACTCTCCGGCGGAGTCGGGCTTGCGACCCAGCCGTACTCCTCGGCTTGCCAGACAGTAAACTGCTGAGACAGTGGGACAGCGTCGCGCCAGCACCGCGGCTAATAAGCCCCCGGTGGCTCGTTCACGGGAAAGAGGCGGCTGGATGACAGCAACGCGGCCTGGCAGCCTGCTTAGCGGGCCCGAGGAAACGCTGTTGTTGCCACTGCTTCTCTCTCTCTCTCTTTCCCTCTCTCTACCTTAACAATGCAATATTAATGGCTGCGCCTTGGCTCCACGCCCACCCAGACAAGCAAGCAAACAGAGAGAGAGAGAGATTGAAAAAAAGGGAGAGAGAGAGAAAGAGAGAGAGAGATAGGCAGAGACAAGACGAGCGGACGAGCCAGATAAACAGGCAACCTGTGTCCGCCTGGGTGAAGTCCACAGATCCGGTGCCGCTCCCTCCCTTCCCACAGACAGACTGTAAATCAAGCGCTAGTCCCACGGAGGGCTGTGCAGAATGAATTGAATGCATGGGATTTTTCAGCCGCTCCCCAGTGAAGAGATTGTTCATAATGGCACACGGCGCACCCACAGAGGGGGAAGAGGAATCGATAGAGAGATGGAGAGACACAGGCGCAGGATGAAAGTAGAGAGAGAGAGAGAGAGAGAGAGAGAGGCAAAGATTAGAAATGAAACTGAAATGCGCCATGACAAGAGAAGAGAAATGGCTCCCGGAGCTGCTAAGCGGGGAGACTTGACGGCAGACTGATAGCTTACGTTTTCCCAGTGGGCGAGGTGATCTGGAAGCAGTAGCGTCGGTCCTCGCACTCCACGGCCATGACGGAACTGTTGTCCAGGTCCATCACCATGCCCCCAGCGACGGCACCCCGCGGCTGGCACATGAGGTTCCCTCCCTGGGTGAAGAAGTACAGCCGGTCCCAGGCTGTGGTGACCAGGCCTGTTTTGCTGGAAGGGGGGAGAGAAGAGGGAAAAGAGGAAGAAGATGAAGAGAGGGAGGATGAGGAGGAGGAGGAGAAGGAGGAAGGGAGGATTAAGTAGGAGCTGCCATTTTGTGAGCGCCATTCTAATGAGTTCAGGATGAGTAATTAGATCCTCTCTGTCTGTGCAACATTCATAGAAATGTTCTCATGACATTTCAAAATGACTCATTTACTGTGAGCGCCCATAACACTCCTTGAGGATTAATATTCTGTATTAGCAACATTAAAGTCCAACAGAGTTAACCGCACTGAAAGCTGAAGGCAGTTCATTTTCTCATTTCAATTACGCTCACAATGCTCTAAAAAGATTCTTCAGACGTTACCAAAGTGTCCCCGTTTGTCCTCATTTTAACTGTCTGGGGCAGATTGGAGGATATATTCTCTTTTTCACTGAGAGAGGAAGTCTTACTTCCGGATGTTGAGGTAGCCTGCTCTCTGGATGAGAGTGCGGTTGAAGGGATCCAGGTCCCGGTCCGGCATGTAGACTGTGTCCTCAACAGACAGCAGATCTCTTTGGGTCATGCGCATGCTCTCCGCCTCAGCCTCCAGCTGGGCCTGAATACTGTGTGTGTGTGAGAGAGAGAATGGGAGTGAGAGAGAGAGAGAGAGAGAGAGAGAGAGAGAGAGAGAGAGAGAGAGAGAGAGAGAGAAGATAGAGAGAGTGGAGAAAGATTTACAGAAAGATACCACCAAGGAGAAAAAAAGAGGGAGATAGAAATGGACAGAGAGAGAAAGAAGGAGAGAAAGACATGTAGAGAGAGAGAGAGGGATGGATAGAGAGAGAGGGAGGGAGAGAGAGAGAGATGTAGACAGACAGGAGAGAGAGAGATAGACTGTAAGCTGATTTACAGCTTATGTGTTTCAGGAGTCCACAGACAACTTCAATCTGTAACTACACTAAACTCATCCCCATTGCCAGAGCAAGGGAGCGTAAAAATGGACAAAACTGCTGCAGGAAATGACACTGATGTCTCTGAATTACAGAAAACTAGGACTACTTTTCTACCTTTGCGTCATACTGGACACTGAGGACAAAAAGCTGTCCATCTTCTTTGTCACCAGCTCCATCCCTTTCTTGAAGAAGTTTATCTAAAGAGACAACCAACAAAGACAAAAGACCGTACAGTAAAATGTATCATTTTAAAGGGACACAGGCAGTTTATGCTGTAAAATCAGTGAACTAGCTGCATAAATGGCATACTAACATAGTGAACTAACTGTGTACATGGCATACAAACATCTGAGCCTGCTAAAACATGGTAATGATGTGTGATGGCAAAAAAATAGCAATATCACGCTGTAATTGTGAAAGGTGAGGTTTTCTTTCATTTTCTTTCCTACCTTTCACCCACTACACAGTGTATATCCTGGATGACTGATGGGAATTAAACTTTATCTACCCTTCATATGACTATATGTCATCCCAATTAATCTTGAGACAAAAGTAAATTCTCTGATAAAAAGAGATACCTCGAACAGTGGCAAAAATTTGCCTAGTGCCCCTTTAACATGTACTGTACCTTTCAATTTCTACATGTCAGTAGACTCATCTGTGGCCTGAGCTTTAGCCTCACCTGTGCGTGAGTGTAGCCCAGCATGGGCTCCAGCATGGCCACTCTCTTGCGGTACTGCAGGGCGTTGAGGGCGCAGTAATACTGCATGGAAGCCTGATGCTGCTTTCTCCTGGCGAAGGCCACCTCGTTGACCACCTCCGCTTTCGCCTGCGCAGAGACGACACAAGACAAATCACCACCACTCGGCGCCCACACATTAAAATACTGAATAAAAAGGCCCAGCTTAACAGTGTGAGTGGGAGTGTGTGTGTGTGTGTGTGTGTGTGTGTGTGTGTGTGTGTGTGTGTGTGTGTGTGTGTGTGTGTGTGTGAGAGTGTACTATGTTTACAGTGACAGGGGACAATGAGAACTCCCTTTTGAAATGGGAGCCCATTCATCAAAGGAATGGTGTCACACATGACAAATGGCCAGGCGCTTTCTAAGGAGCAGTGTTGAAATTCAAGGGTGTAACTGTCAAGGCCACCTTTTCATTTTCCCTCTTCTTGGGAAGCCGACTGTACTTGACCATAGCAGCCTCATGCTCTGCAAAAGAAAAGAGATGTGTGTGTGAAGCACAACATTTTTCTTTCCTTTTTTTTCCCCCTTTGCTTATTCAGTGGCCTGATTTGAATGGATCACATTCCGCCCCAACAAAAAGTGTGTAGTGTGCAAGAAAGTTTCTTTAGCAAATGCTAATGCAGCCCCTTGTATATCATCCTCTAGTCTGGATTACAAACACTCAATGACAAGCTCAAAGATGAGGACATTGCCGCTCGTGGTGATACATACCATCAGTTGCAATGCCGAATATCTCCTTCATCGTGCTTATTTCTGTAGAGACAAAAGTGAGAAACGGAGAGATATTACCCAGTTTATGGCTCAATATAGTTTATGAATGACCTTTATGACTTAAATCGGTTATAGATTGGTAAACAGAAAGGAATAAGTGACTCAGTGTGTGTGTGTGTGTGTGTGTGTGTGTGTGTGTGTGTGTGTGTGTGTGTGTGTGTGTGTGATACTGTACATTCATTCTATCCAGTACCTGTAAGGTCCTTCTCTCTGAACTGGATCATGGGGTACACCATCCTATCTGCAATCTGGTTGGCCAGCTCAGAGTGGAGGCTGTTGAGCTGTAAGGGAACGCAGAGATCCCAGGAAGAGCACATGAGTCCCCGGTGCTGAACACTAGTCAATAGCAACACCACCAACACTCTCTAATACCCTTAATGACCCTAACCCCGTCACACTTTCATCAACTATTGCCCCCTCAGTGCAGAGACTGGACAACCTGATGAGTTGAATGACCAAAAAACTCACTCGCTATAACTTTTGTTTTTTTGTTTTGTTTTGTGCTTATTGGACCATGTCCGAAAAACTAATATGTTTCAGTGGATATGGTCCAATAAAATTTATAAAGGAGGCTATAGAGTGTGTGTTATTTTTGTTTTTGGTTCAATTTATGATTCATTTTTTAGCCCGCATCTGAAGACTTTTTTACATTAAAGGAATGCACCGGAGTGAATTCAAGCATAGCCCTGCTGCACGAGCCTTCCAACAGCAATATATTTTGCATGAAATGAAAGAATTTCGAACAGCATAGACCTAACGTGACCGCGAAACACTTTTCATGGAGTCAATGTAACCTCAGATCTTACTTTTGGTTTCCAATAGTCAGGTCCCATTGATTCAGTGTAAAGTGCCTGTTCGCTTCTGCGTTCGCGTTCAGTCTATGCTGTACCAAATTATTTTGTTCCACTCGCCAACTAGTCCATTTAGCAAGCTTTTTCAACAGGGCTATGTTTGAATTCACTCCGGTACATTCCTTTAAGAGTAGAGCACGCCTGTTCTCTGCAACCTCATATGAGGACCTAACAGCATGACCCAACAATGAGCTATTTTCAGCCTTCCAGGCC
>JAODXP020000017.1:27250739-27290739 GCA_027497455.2 Sardinella longiceps | reverse complement strand
GGTCCCACCCACTTATTTGTGATACAGGGCCTCCGACTCTGATTACAATCACGAATAGTCTATTAAATAATACTGACGGTCTAGCACAGGACTCAGATATTATGCAAAATACTAAGGTTATCGTGGCGTAGGCTATTCAAGAGGGCCATGCAATCATTCGTAAACATTGTGCGTGCGTTTTCTCATCCTGTCATCATTGGCCCAGACAAGAAAATCTGCTCCATGAGCTGAAAGGAGGAGTAGATAAGCTAGTTATTTTGTATCATCTTCAAGAGTAAATGAACGACTTTGTTGCAAGCGCTCAGTTATTGTACAATGTAGCTGTTTACATATAAGAGATAGATGTGCATTCTTGACGTTACTGACAGTCCATAGGCTACCCAACGGAGCATTTTAGATTGTTAAAAATCTATAAGGAATGAAGCAATTAGTTCTTCAAATGGTTATAAGAGTGGATGCATGTCATTTACCTGTGGACTGTCCTGTAAGGCTTCTTCCAGAAGTAATTTGTGAACGGCCGGCATCTTGCTAATCGGCGAGATCGTAGCCTACTTCAATAATTCAGGATAGGGACTCTGTTTCCCAGAGAGCACTTGGGTTACTGTTCCTGCTGACACGTATTTCCAGGCGGAGTTTCATGCGTCATTCCACATCATAAAAATTTCTTTACATATATATTAACAAAGCCACGATAACAATTAATTGCATAAACAATTAATTGAACCGTAATTAATTAACAAATAATGAAAATAAATTTGGCCGGCGTTTTGATCTTAAAGTAGGACTAGGCCTAGTCGCCTACAGGCCATGTGAACCACAGTGTTACAAAGCATAGGTAATGTAGATATTTTAAATATTTTCACATTTGATTCAACTGTTTTATTATTATTATTATTATTATTATTATTATGTGACTATGGTTTAAGCTTTATTTTAAAAATTAAATGGGCCTACAGCTCTCACTGAGTCCTGTTCTTTTTATTAGTCTGTAGTGCCCCCTGCTGTTGAAATAATCGAAATGGTTCACAATCTGTAATGAGAGAATTGATGTAACCAGATGATACTCTTTTTCTTTTTACCTCCCAAGACCTGTGCTGGGAGCATGGTGACTGACTGGATATAAAACAAGGGATCAGTTCAAGGCTGTTTCTGAGACAGGTACTTACTGTCCGCTGGTCTTTTAAACTAATTACAGCTCATTGGTCCAGTCTGGATCAAAGAATGTGGCACACCCTGGCTGATACTACTCTAGGCCTATATGATTCAGAGAGTGAACTAGCCAGTCCTGCTGATGCATGGACAAAAGACACACTTTAGCTGGTTTCTTTGCACTGAAATTCTCCGAATGAGAAGACGACGTGTTTTTGCTCAGCCCTAGAGGAATGTAGTAGGAATAGGATGAATGTGGAGAGAATGAATAATTCTAGGAGTAGAATTTTAATGTTTCTCTTTCATTCATTGTGAAAACGGATCTACTTCTGACAAAGCATTGCCTCTTTTGTCCGTGAATCAGTGAATCATAGTGAATTGTAAATCACTAACAAAAGATGTACTCCAGTACCCGTTTTGGAGAAGACTGTTAACATGATTAACATTGTCTTCTTCAGAATAGGATTCTCTGCTTAACAAAATTACATGTCTTTTTCAAACCATTTCTGTTTAGATTTGCAATCAGCTGGACCTTTCAGCAAAAGGGGTTGCACACACGTCACAACAGCTGAAATGCTACCCAAGAAACATTAAGGTATGCTATAGTTATAGTTACTAGCTACAACTACAATGTCTTGTTGTGTTCATTGTAAGCAGTTATAAACAGAGCTTGGTCCACTTCCCTCAGTCAACACATACTGTTTATTCCTGTGCAGTTTTTTTTTTTTTTTTTTTGTAACACCGCTCATGTTCTTTGAGTGCTTATCAGCTCCTTGAGATGCGCTGATTATTTGATGATAAATGACTTAAGGGAATCAGTATCACAGGCTGGATCATCAGTGTGCTCTGCTCTCTAAGATGCAGCCGAAGATCAAGGCGAGTGAACGCCATGAAATCTGCTCCGGAACATAAGTTGGTCTGATATGACAAATTACAACAGGAAATGAAGACTGCATGAAAGATGAGTCATGCAGTTTAATAACAGTTTCTAAGTCAATAGCGTGAGCCACAGTGAGAACACTTGAAAGCACAGTGGAGATTTTTTTTTTTCTTTAAAGCATTCTGCTCACAAAAGAATTCTGACACACAGCTTCACAATTCTGCTCTCCATGATCCCTCCAAATGTAAATTGTAGTATCAAAGAAACAGCCTTCCCACAGCCTGCCATCTTTTCAACTGTGCCATTATGTGTATTAGGGCACTTATACTGTGTTTTAAATAGCTTGCTTTGATATTATTAATATACAGGAAAGGCACTTGTCCCATATGCTTCTGAGCATATACCACATATATGTACCATATATGCTATATGCTATGCAATATATGCTATGCTATATATATGCATATGCTATACATAATGTTTTTTAGGTAGGAAGATTTGTACACTGAAAAACGATTTGTAATGGTTACTTGAAAAGTGTGGAAACTCGTTGCCTCAATGAGCTGAGTAACTATAACTTATCTTTTTAGATGTAAAGGGCTTTTAACTTGAAAAGATAAGTTATAGTTACTTAACTCTTTTGAGGCAACGAGTTTCCACACATTTTTCAAGTAACCATTACAAATCGTGTTTTACAGTGTATAAGAACAACATGATTTGCCAAATATAAAGAATATAAATAACTTTAACTCAGCCACTACATTTCCTGCACCAAGGTAGCCTTGGAAATTGGGCTACTGAATGTATTAAAATGTCAATTTCAGATACAGTGAACTTTCCAGTTTGTGACCTTTAACCATCTATCACAACCCATTAATACATAAAACAAAGGCCCTGAACAGTAGGCTATTGTGTTAATGTTTTTTTTTCTCTAAACACTTAGAACAGAACAAGGATATAGTGTGCTGGTAATATGCTGAATTCTATTTTCTATTATATTTCTTTGAGCAGATAACACAAGTCTCCTGATGAATAGTTTTGGGGAAACACACTCTGAAGTGGCAGGTCGGGAATGACTTGGGCTGTGGTGTCTCAAGCTACTCTGGTACAGCAGGCTGTCCGTCTGTCTGTCACATTGAGGAATGCAGGCAAGGACAATGCTTCCTCCCCAGGGTTCCTCTGCACTCCCACCGCTCACAGGTCCAGGTCAGTCATTTAGCAAGAGTGGCACATGTAATCTTGTTCTTGGGAGGTATTTGGTATTTTTTGGGGAAAAAAAGAAAGTGAGGCTTGCCATTTACTAAGAGAACACCCCTCCACACACACACACACACACACACACACACACACACACACACACACACACACACACACACACACACACACGCACACACACACAGACACCACCCTCCCCATTCGCCCACCGTTTCCCCGGCAACCCTGTGGAGGGTGGAGAAGAGCAAATCATGTGAGGGCAATGCATCTCTCTTCCTCTTCCCCTCCCTCCCTCTTTCTCTTTCTCTCTCTCTCTCTCTCTCTCTCTCTCTCTCTCTCTCTCTCTCTCTCTCTCTCTCTCCCACACACACACACACACATTTTACAGGCTGGCTGCATGCTCTCTCCTCACTCTGTGTGCCACTGCAGTGGGAGACTGACTGACACGGAGCCCACTGGAGAGTGAGAGGCAAAACAGGAGGCAACAACACAGAGCTTTCCCGACCTTCTGCCTTCCCCCTCTCTCTCTCTCTCTCCCTCTCTGTCCTTCCTCTTCTTCACTGTCAGCTTTCATTACCCTCTGCTCATCTCACTGTGGTCATCATCTTTCCCTCTTCTCCCCCCTCTTTCCTCTCGTTTCTGTCCCCTTTCTTCCCTTCCCTCCTTCCTTCCTTCCTTCCCTCTCTGCCTCCTTCATCTTCGGTACACTTGCTTTGCCAGCTGCTCAGCATCGATGCAAAATGGGTTGTGGGAATTCCTCAGCAGCCAGCACAACAGGAGGAGGTGAGTGTGTCTGTATCGCCAGCTCCCCGCATGGTATGTGTGTTAACTGTGTGCCCATGTCTGTGTGTGTGTGTGTTAACTGTGTGCCCATGTCTGTCTGTGTGTGTGTGTCTGTCTGTCTGTCTGTTTGTGTATGTATATATGTCATCAGAGAGAGAGAGAGAGAGAGAGAGAGAGAGAGAGAGAGAGAGAGAGAGAGAGAGGACGATGACAGTGACAGTGACAGTGACAGAGGCTTTAAGCTGACAGGCTTGTGCTGGTTCTGATCCACTGCCACTGATGTTGGTGTCTCCCGGCTGGTGTGAGTTGGGTGTTAAACAGAGAGGAGAGAGGTGGTGAGGCTGCTGGGGGAACTCTGCCGTGTGCCGTGTGAGCTCCCGACACAAGTACCCCCAGCTATCCCCCCCCCAAACCCCACCGTTCGCCCCCCCAGCACTCAGCAAGGCGCCTGCATTAGCCTTTTCCTTTGAGCTGTTGGCCCCCCTCAGCCGGGAGATGCTGGCGGGGTGTAGGGAGAAATGCAGCAGTTAATTGAGACGAGCCGCGGTGAGACGTGTCTGAAATTCACACACACCACGACCACTGCAAACGCTGCTGCCTCTAAAAGGTGTGCACTAGAACATGCTAAGCTTTAATGAGGAGCCATCAGTGGGTGATTGTGTGCGTGTGTGTGTGTGTGTGTGTGTGTGAATTCATGCATATTATATATGTGTGTGTGTGAGTGTGTGTGTCTGTGTTCATGTGTGAGTTCCATTTGTACCATTAAGTGCCATCCGTTTTTATGGAGCAAGACTTGTGGTGTGGTCTTTGATGGTGCGAGTTGTGCATCCTCTCTGATGGATGTTTGTCCACACTGATATCCCTTCAGCTCCCTGACCTATCATTCACTCTGATCACATCATTGATTATAAACACAAGATGGTTAGTTGTCTAGATGTCTATGAATTGCGTACTACACTAATGTATAACAGTTGACTTAAAATGCAGTGTCCATCAATGTTTTCAAAGTATTCCAAATGTGTTGAATTCCATAGAATATAAGCGTTCCATATATACAGTTGAAACCATATATTACCATACAGCTAAGAGAGAGAGAGAGACAATTTATTTTTATTTTTATTGTCAAACACTGAATCAGAGTAAGCTTTGTCTGTTTTAGGTAAGTCAATATCACATGTTTTTGTATTTGTTAAATGTCAGAATACGAAGACAAACTCTTTTATAGAGAATTGTTTGTTTTATTGACATGAGTCAAAATTTTGCATACGCTTCCTTAGTATTTGATAAAACAGCCTTGAAACTGTTTTGTTTGGGCCGAAAGTTTTGAGTATCCTCCACAGGCTTTTCACAATAGTCTTTCGGCCTATTTCTCTTGACATAACTGGTGCAACTGGATAACCACTCTCTGTATGTAAATGGTTCCACTGTACAGATACTTACAAAACTACTGTAATTGAAAGCTAATGGAGTCGTCTTATCAGATTTTTTACTAAGGATGACATGAACTGTGAACTTTTGATTCCTGTCACATGTACAAGCGTCACTGTGCAAGGCTGTTTGTAGTAGCCCCCGCCTAGCATACAGTAGGGTAAATGGAGCTGCAGTATGGAGCCGCAGCGCTTGTATAGTAACTTGTTTTCTTGTGTATTTTATTGCAAACAAAAGGACCCTGCAGATACAGTCACAAACGCAGGGTCTGTGAGAGGGCTTCAGTCACACCTCCCTCTCAACCCCCATCACTCTGCCCCGCGGGGCATTCTCTGTGAATGCCGTGCCTGTTGCCCTGTTTTAACCACTGCAAGCTATGTGCACATGAATAGTGGCCACTCTATACGCTTCTTCTCTGTGTGAAGGGTGGGCATTAGGTCAAAGCGCACATTTATCAGTTGGGGCCTCAAACAGGCCGGCACTCTGAGCAAATGAAACAGTCACAAGAGCCCTTGAGTCAGGGCTCGGCCCATGCTTAAGCAATTTGCCATTTTTATTAGGCTAGACGAGCCACTTTGCTGTCAGATGCCTTGCTAAAGACGGCTTCCCAGCTGACATCTCCAAACCAGGCAACACCACACCTTCAGTTGTGTTCCAGATCACTCACAGGAGTGGTTGGCGAGATCTGGAGGAGGGCAAAGTCAAGGTCAAGTTTCCCCCAGAGAACGTGGCATGAGCGATGAAGTCCCGAAAAACACCACAGATTGGTCCTTGGAGAGGGCTTGAACACCAGCAGACAACGGCTACTGTCGTTTGTCAGGCTAGCCAGGAGAGCCACTTGAGACAGCCTCATTCTCTTCCCCTGAAAGTCAATTGGAGAGCCATTTTCCCCACTGTGCTTAAAACCATCGATTTTAGGGGTTGGTGTTCCCAATTTTGTCGATGGGAGTACCTATTAACCAACCCCATTATCCATTGTGAATCCATTATGTGTTTTGGTTTATTTACACATACCAGATCAGAGTATTAAAGGAGAAAGTCTATTCATTGCTGTTGACTCTTGTTTAGTTTCTTCTTGTTCGGTCTTTAGTGGTGAAAAATGTGATGAGACTCTTCTCTTTTTTTTTTTATCCCTACAGGGCCGGCAGAAGCCTCTAAAGATGTGTGAGTATTGTGTGACAATGACAGCTTTGTTTACAACCTTCACATAAACATACCATTTGGGAAAACGAACAAACAAGATGACAATTAAATTAAATTAAATCAAGCAAATTCCATGAAAGCTTCGGGCCATTTGGAAGCAGGCTTACCTGATTCAATTTTAGCCGTCGCCTGCAATACACAGCATTGTAGTGATCAAAGTTAAATGGTTGTGAACATCATACCTTTTCAATGTCCAAAAATGTTTCTGGAGTGAACATGTTCTTTTGTTTAAATTGAAGAATCCACTATACGATGTGGAGAGAACATGTCATTTTGAGGTCATGCTGGCCTTTCTTTCACGTGGTCCTACTGCTGTTGACAGTCTTTTTAAACCACATCAAAATAGTCTCACAAATTGGTCCTGGAGATTTAGCAGTCTTTTTTTTCTTTGTGTGGCCTTCCTCTGAAGAAGCTTAGCCTATTTGTTCCAACTAAACCTCCCAGCAACACCAGGCTATTTTTCACCCTCCCTGGCTGACAGAGGGGACTTTTCCAAAACAACGTGAATCAATCAGCTTGCATTCACAAACCTCTCATCCCGATAAACATCGGATCACCTTCTATGGAACAGCCCAGCCCCTGGGGCTTGTTGCGACACGCTCGCCAATAAAGGACTAATTACAAAACTTTTTCTGAGCTCAGCACAAGATCCCTGTCACAAGGGAGGCTCAGCTTCATCAGTCAGACAGACAGCGGAGGGTAAACTGTGAAAAAAAAAACAGGCTGACTCTTTAACTTTGGCTAGAACTCAAAATAATTGACATCTCACTTCAGGAGAAATAGATTAAATTCATGAAAGCTGCCCATGGACTTTTATGATATATATAAAAAAATGTTTACGTACTTAAAGGTTGATTTTAGTTCTCTCTGTGCTTTCATTGGCACAAATAAATAAACATATTCTTGCACTAGGATCAGTTGTGAAGCTTTCGGCATGACAAGTGGATATGCCTAAACTGGCTTACACCAGATCGCATCACATATGACTGATCTGCTGAGCAAATTTAAAATTCACTACCCGCAGGGGTTCCCCCAGCATTAGTCTGTCTACACTCAGGCTAAGATGTGCTAGCATGAGATATTATACAGGCAAAAGGGGCTCATAGGCCCACTGTTACACAAGCCAAGTCACTTTGAATGTCGTCAGTGGCAGACAGATGCGAGCTCGGTAGGTGGTTTTGGATGCTAACATTTCACTGAGTCAACAGCTGAACTATGCTTGCCTGTTGCAGGACAGAGGATCTCTCTCCAGACGAAGAGAAACGAAGGTAAGCCAAGCCCAGAGCTCCCCAATTATCTCTTCCCTCTGTCTGTCTCAGGAGCTTTTGCCCAGCCATGAAAACATACAAGGCAGATGTCGTTCAGCTGACGATTGTGTCTCTTCTGTATTAAACATGCAGCAGATCACAGGATGTTCAGCTGGCAGTGTAAGATGCGCCTGATATACTTTTAACATTTCATTCAGTATAAATATTGAAGCACAAAGAACAAATGTTATCATGTTCTTTTGAGAATTCACTTAACAAGAGTGGTGATCTAAAGCACCATGAGTCCTAAGGTTTTGAACACTAATGGAGGCTTTCATTAACTGTGAGCACAGCTTGTGTCTGAGGAGTTCAGATTCACCTGAGTCACCAAGGTTCTCTGCTGGGCTTGTGCTGAACTGAAGCCATTAAAACTGCTACGCATGGATAGGTCATGCTGCTGCAGCTCGCTCCTTTTTCTTATTCATGTGCTGGGCCACGTGTTTAAGGAGAAGCTCCCTAATGACTCTCAAGATCACATTTGAAAAGTTAGTGCTGGTTCTGCAGCATCTTTCAAAAAAGGTCTTCAACTTGAAAATATAATATATGGTTGCAACAGTTATCAGTCATGGTCTGAGAATTTATTTTTGTTTTGTTTTTTGTTTTTGTCTCTTTCTCTTTTTTCTTGCCTTTTTGGGACTGTAATTTGTGGTTTGTGTTGTTGAAAGTGTAGAATGATATGCATCTTCTAATAAGGATGTTAATCACAAAACCTAAACATCCCCTGGAGTGAGTGCACAGAATTGAAATTTGAAGTCAACAATGGTAATATACAGTACAGTATTATAAAATTTCCTGTGTCTTCAATGCATGATGTTGATGAATTTATATGAATTCATCATATCAACATGTCTTCAATAAACAACATCTCTTGGTTTTGTCCCCAGGAATTATGGTGGGGTTTATGTAGGTCTTCCAGCAGATTTGACCACAGTTGCATCGAGCCAGTCCAAGTCCTCACGCAAAGGTAAGCCAGCCAGTTTCCAGATTCATTTCATTTCTTGTTATGACCACACATAAAAACGACTGCAGAGAGTGGGGACACATGTTCCAAATTCTTATGGACACAAATGGGTTTAATCATTAGTTCAATAGCTGGATACTAAATAGGCTAACAGTACAATGTGTGACTGCAGCAATGGTGACTGCATATTTAAGCATGCATGTTAGGACACTATGTTCTGGTATCTGCTATATGATGCTGAACAGCTAATTGAGTTGAGCTCATTTAGACCTCACATGCCTACATACTGTAACCATCTCATATGAGGACATATAGGCTAGCGAGCCTCCCAGTGGTTCACGGGTAAAAAAAAGAAAAAAAAGAACGTAATGATTTTCTAATTCTCCAAATGGATTCTTTATAGTCATTTGACCACCCTTGAAATTATGACAGAGTAGACCTATGCTAAGTCACTGAATAAAGGGCATGTTTTTTTATGCCCAAGCTCATTTATTTTATTGCAATAAAATGTACTCTCCATCATGTTTAGCTTAAATGTCGAGTAATTGGTTTCAGCTGGAGCTAATCACCAGGTAGGGAGGGAAGTGAACACAGAAGCCTAAATGTTCTTCTTTAGTAAAGACTTCACAAAGCTCTTCTCTCATGAAGATTTCTTCTAATCATAATTATTCTGGGTAATGCTTTAGTTTGCAGCCTGTGAATTACTGAGTAAAGAGAACAGTGTTACAAAGTAGAAATGTATGTGCTTTATACAGTATATACTGTACATGAACACAATAGAACGACAGTTCTTGCATGCATACAGACACAAATACAAACGAATTTTCAGAAATCTCAACCCAGATTTTTCAAAAATAGACCAGTGAAACCTCCGAAGCACTGAAACTTACATGTAAATAATATTGCAACCGCAAATAAATAGGCATCTTTAGATATCTTGCTACGTGTAAACACGGCCTGCATGTATTTCTGCTTTGCATCATTAGACATTAAATGACCCTCTAGCAATCAGTAAATCCTATTTTGTATTCGGCTGTGAAAATATAACAGTGCACAATTTAAAGTGCAAAATTGCATCCAAAGTTTTGAGCCATGTTGACAAGCATGCAATGATTTCACATGGCAACAGCATGACTGTCAGTGGGGCACTGACAACTAAGTTGGCAGCTAAATTGCAGTAACTGTTTCTCTGATTATAAACTACAGGTGTGACTTTGTTCACCACCAAAAGGACTTTGTATGAATAAAAAAGGGGAAAACACAGTAAGCAGCAAAATAATTAAATCTGGTAGGCCTAATGTGAAAATAGTGTTTTTGATATAAAAATATGTTGACTGGAAAAAAGCAATATCCTCTCAATACACAGGGTCCCCATTAGGCATCTGCCTCAGTGCAAAGCAAATTCTGCTCATTATTAATATCTCTCTCTCTCTCTCTCTCTCTCTCTCTCTCTCTCTCTCTCTCTCTCTCTCTCTCTCTCTCTCTCTCTCTCTCTCTGTGTGTGTGTGTGTGTGTGTGTGTGTGTGTGTGTGTGTGTGTGTGTGTGTGTGTGTGTGTGTGTGCACAAGCATTAGCCACATCTGTAAAGGGAGTTCCAAATGAAAAATGAAATCTTAGAGGGTGCAGAGACGGAGTGTGGCATTTAGATGTGAGCCGTCATGGCGCTTGGCTCAGTGGGTAACAGAGCAAAATTCTGATTGCATTTGCAGGGGGGTAGAGGCATCAGCTCAGTGAAAAGATGGACAGCCTTCAAAGCAGCAGTTAGCTCTAATTTCATGACATTATCAGGACAGTCACCAATTTCCTGTTTGCTACTTGTGATGAACCCAGAGTCTTTGATTCAATTTACACTCCAACACTCAGTCCAACACTCAGATTATGTCTAAAACAGCCAGTGCTATGGCAACACAGCTGCTGCTATTACTTCAATGTATTCATTTTTTTTTTCATCATTACCACTTTTATTTTCAAAATGATAAGAAGTGGAAATGACTGCAGATTCATATTTACATAATTCACTAACTGATTCATGTGGTTGTTTTTCAGATTAAAAGAAAATAATTACTGGTAGATGCAAAACAGGTAGGTTTTTTTCATTGCCTTTTACACCCACATGAAAACAGAAAGCCCATGAAACAGCAAAATATGATGGCAATCATAGCAGTGCCAAAAAAACAAATGTCATTCCATGGTTACTGTGTGCTGGTACAAGCAGTACAACAATTACACATTAAAATTCCCAGTTGCTCTTGCTTCTAGTAGCCTTTAAATGCACACTCCCTGCAGTGTTGGAAATGCAAACAATTAGGAACAAAGACCACTGAATGCCATTGTTTTACTAATTAAATGGATGATTCATAGTTGAGAGCCTTAATGGTTATCCGCTCGTCCCTTGTGCATGTGCTACTCTATGGCAAAGCTACTCTTTTCTTCCTCCTCCTTCTCTCCTCCTCTCTTGTCTTTGCAGATGTTCTGTTGTGTCCACACAAGACTGTCCCCTAATGATGGGCCATGTGAGGCATTCTGGCCTCTGGCGGATCCAGCAACCCTGAGTCTTTGGGCTCCTGGCCAGATGGCATCACAATGTACTGTGTGCAGCGTAGGGTAGTGCTGTGGCACACAGCAATGGCTCTATGTCCATGCCACATCTCCTCACACTAACCCGGGGGCAAGGGCATTGGGCCTCTGGACGGGCTCCACTGGATCACCGGCCAAACATCTCCCTCTCAGGAAATGACCTGAGGCGTGACATTCTCCTTGTATAACGGGCCAACGTATCTGACCAGGGATGATCAGGTCTGCAATAATGAAAACTTACAAACAAACAAACAAACAAACACTGTACAACTCGCATTGCTTTGGGACACAGCTTGGATATGGCTCTGAATTCTGAATGAGATACAGTGTGTTACAGCAAAATAAATAGACACTTCAGTTTTTTATTCTCCAGACCAGAATGGCTTGTTGTTTCATTTATCATTTATGCTGATGATTGTTTTATAAAGGTGAATGGAATAGCCATGCACTTGTCTTCAAGTACTTAGTCATCTTCATTTGAGGTTAATTGTTGATGTTTTTTGATGGGAGATGAAAGAATGTGATTCTCTTCTTGTGTGGGTAGGCTATTAAAGTCAGAGAGGCATAACGTTGACTTGATTAACACTAAAGCAATTCAAGTAAGTCAGTTTTGTCATCTTTTGAAAAAGGAATTGAAGCATTTTCAGCTTAATGCTCTCTCATTCAAATACAAGGTCTTGGGCACACTCTATTACGTACAATAAACATGTTTTTATTTTGTTCCTTTTAAATAGAGTTATCTGCAGAAATGTGTGACTTCAGACTTGGATAAAGAACAACAACAACAGACAACATAAGGCTTCTCTCTCTCTCTCTCTCTCTCTCTCTCTCTCTCTCTCTCTCTCTCTCTCTCATGCACACACACACACACACACACACACACACACAGAGAGAGGGAGAGAGAGAGAGAAAAGAAAGAGAATGAGGAAATCATGTAGATGTCTTTGCAAACAGTGAACGAGTGTTTGGCCCTCTACTTCACCACTTTTCTGACAGCATTTTTTATATTTTATATATTTTTTTGGCCACAGTCATACTCCACAGAAAGAATGTGTAAGTAGGCCATTTTTATACCCTCGAGCTTGTAGTGGTTCTGTCTGAATGTAATATGTAGCCAGTGCCGGAAACTGACTGTTTCTCCCAAGGGTCTTCAGAACTGGAAGCATTGGGATATAGCGGAGGATTTCTTTCCAATAATCTGTCACATATATCTACACCATGGATATGTCAGTTAAACCTATGGGAGTCTATGTTGACATGGGAATTTGGAAGTGTAACTTTATTTTTGGCAAGTAAGTCCGCTAGAAATGTGTAAAATAAATCCAACATGACAACAGCAAAAACAAATCAGGCACCAGCATCCAGCAGGGGGGGGGGTTGTTTTATGTTTGCAAGTTTTTCATTATGTTAAGTTTGTTATTTTATTTTGTATTTATTTATTTATTTATTGCCATTGAAAAAGCAAGTCACTGAAATTTTCCTTTAGGGAATGGTTCCCTTTTGATTTGATCATACAATAAAAGTCAACTGTGACACAACAAAGACAGGAATTATTTGTTCAGAACAGTTGAGGAATGTTTGTTCTAATGTTGAAATATTATTATTATGGTGTCCAAAAGCAGTGCAATACAAGCAAGTGTGTTTCCAATGGTCCAAACATGACTTTAATGCATACCGCATAGGTTTCATTTTATTGTAAAGAACATCTGTCCAGTTTTGACACAAGCCTAGCCAAAATAAAGCGGTGATTGTTTCATTTGTAGGTTAGAATGACAATGAACCTTTGTCTAGTTCTGCAGTTCGCAGAGTACTAGAAATGTGACAAACATGTTTGTGTGTAAACAGTAAGTGAAGGTTAAATGGAGAAAATAAATTAGGCTGGGGGGATATTATGTTATAGAATATAATACCCGTGTTCTGCATCTGTAAATCTGTTATTACATTATGCTATCAAAACATAAACATAAAAAACTGTTCTAAATGAGCCATGCTCTTTTGGAATTCATCAGACCACTACCAGGTATATTTATGATTAAAGTATTTTATACTGCCACATCTCTCCTGTGGTCATTGATTTTGGCTGGCCTCAAACGTGCTTTCACTGGAGCTGTGAGAATCAATAGTCTTGATAGGACTGCAGTCGGTCATTTGTGCCAGCAGAGGTACGTGGTGGAGAGACTGTATGGAGTCGAGCGTTTATTGTCATTAAGTAGCTGATGTGTGGAATGATCGATCCTCTCTGAGCTGTAGACACGGAATCTGTGAAGCCAGAGAGCAGGGGCAACCATCACATCAGCATCTGTCCATGGAATCAATATTTAAGTAAACCAAAGTTGAAGAATACATGAACAAAGTCAGAGCTTAAAGATGCTGCTAGTTATATATTGATGTTAGATATACTGTACTCACGTGCAGGGGCGCCGCTGGGGGGGGGGAGTTAGGATGATTCTAAGGGCCCAGCACTAACAGGGGGGCCAAGAGAAAATTTTAATAACAAAATCAATATTTGAGGGGCCCAAAAACATTTTTGTCATAGGGCCCAAAATTGCTAGCAGCGCCCCTGCTCACGTGTATGCCATTGTGAATTAATAATCCATAGGTCTTTATACATATATGCAGATACATTATTCTAACATATAATGAGGTCAGTGCCATACAGTATATTCCACACACTTATTTATTGCTTTATTTATAGGTCTCATCATTTGTTACAGTCAGATCATCTAACATGCATAATATACAGTAAAGTTTAAGATTACACTGAAAGAGACACTTTGGGCAACTTTATTCCACAAGTCAACTTGTCTCAGGTATCAGAGAATTTGTTTTGTTACCGCCTTCAAATTAATATGCATATGAAGGGTAGATAAATGCAAGTTTTATTCCCAACCACCATCCAGTAGATGCACAGTGTAGTTCTTGATGGGGGGCAGAAAACCACTTCAAAATAAAAGAAAACTTATTTACAGCATGACATTTTTTAAATGTTTGCCTTTAATGTAGCCAGTTCACTAGTTTTACAGCATAAACTGCACAGTGTCCCTTTAAGACTGCTTGTAGTGAAACAAACAGAGCAGAAAATGGATGTCTCTGACATTTGTTGAACATGATTACCATTTGACAAATACAAACAACCAAAGCCTACATGTTAAACTCTGTGTGGCCTCAGTACGCAAAAAAAATTATATGGCCAAAGGGGATCTGATTCTTGTCTTTTTGTCAAGGAGTGTCTGGCAAACTGGTGGCAGAGAACTGCAGCCTCGTCTGGCTCCAGGCTACGTGACAAACCAAACAGCCCTGACCTCATCTATGCTTCACCTGCCCCAGCTGCTCTTTGTCCTGGGTGTGACACACTATCAACAGTGACATTTAGTTTGATTTATGGAGTCTTGAAATCATGTCACCTAAACTACAAATGACAATAAGAGCTACCTTAATTGTAGGACTTCAGCCCTTAATAAAATATTTACAAAAATGTACTAAACACATAGATTAAATAGTTATAGAGCATATTTAAGAAAAAAATATTCAAATACAGAGGGCTAATAATTATAAAGAAAACATATCCAGATCGATAACAGGAAACAACCACTAGATGGCAGAGTTGTAATGTTAAAAGAATGCAAAGAAACCTCTGCTCTGGAGTGAGTGTGTTTGATGCAGAGCAAATCTGTGTCTCTTCACAGAGGCAGGTTGGCAGGCCTACTGTAGGCCTACATGAATCCTCATTAGACCTAATCACAAGCTGGAGACAAACGCGCTAACCATGGCAAATGAGTCTAGCCGTCTGTCTAGAATGCGAACACAAAACAGCCCTGCAACTTGTGATCTAAGCCTATGTTAGGGGTCGATGGGTATGATTTGTCATCAAGTTTTTTTAATGTGAGGTTGACACCAAATGACAAATAATAAATAATGACATGACAATGATAGTCATAATAAGCCTTTTCAAATGTCATTACATGTTCATGATATGGCATGATTTCGACTGATTCACGTCACTCTTATGTCAATAACCTCTGGTGAAATACTATCAAAGTCAGTTTCCCATCTCATGTTGGTGGCTTCACACACGTGAGTTCATGTGTCAATGTTAATCAGACATGGAGAATCTTTGTGGGAATTAGAAACCATTTGGAAAGTCGATATTTCCTCTCCTCTGGGTCTACCTACGCTTAATTGCCAATCAAACTGCCGTGAACTCTTGGGGGCAGAAGTTGGCCTGCCGACGAAAGAGGTGAGTATGTTTTGAATGTAAGCAAAGTAAGGATCGTTTTACAAGTCACAAAATAATGGTTAACACAGTAGTAACCTGCTTGAAGCATTCTTTTAAGAAAGATAACTTTAACCAAAACAACCAGCCAATCACTGGAGCAGAAGGAAGCCTCTATTGCAGGTGGCAAGCAAACAACAATGAGGGTAAAACAGGTAACCAGGAAATTCAGGAAATATGTCATAACTTCATTTTTGTGGTCAGAAGTCCTCTGGAAAAAGTCTTCTGAATGTATGTATTCAATTATGAGTAGAGGATATCCTGTCTGTGTCTAATGTAAAATGTTGGACAAAGCATGACAAAGTTTCTGATTGGATTTCACAGTATTTATTTGACTAAATGGACCTTAGGGCTGTGGTTAGGTAACCATCCACAGAGTATCAGTTCCTGCATCTTCCAAGGGATCCCCTTAAGCATGTTTCCTATGGTCCACAGTGTTGTATTCCACCTTAGGTCCATTGAGCAGTTAGCCCTTAACACACTGTGCAACTCCAGATGATTACTGAGATTCTCCATCATCATGGTCCTTGAACACTCCTCTTGGTCACAACTTAGGGACCAATCCACCAAGTCTCTCTTCTCATGCCGCTGTCTAAAGGGTCTGGTGACCACAAGTGCACCTCCTCTGCATCTCTGTCCATCCACGTTCCCACTCCCTCATCCCTCGGAGCTGGGTGTCGCTCCACAGGCCCTGGGGAGCTGTCCTCCGACTCAGTTCCAGGACCCCCCCCCTCCTCCTCCTCCCTCCCCCTCCCCCCAGACCATGTGTTTCCAATTATGGACAAAGGCGAGGCGGCCCCGTGCTACATGTGGTTCCGTTTAGAGCAGGTGAAACAATGTAGGAAAATAGATCCGTCATCCGCTGCATTCCGGAGGTCAGTGAGAGCAGCCCTAAATCATAGCACGGCTAATCCTGAATGGGGGGGGGGGGGGAGCGGAGGGGTGCAGGAGCGGAGAAAGGGGTGAGGATGGGTGGGGGGGGGGGGGGGGGCGGTGGAGTTGGGGTAACAGGAGTACCGTGTTGGCCCCGACTCCAAAACTTCAAAGCTCTGCGGGGACCCGATAGCCCTCACAGGGGCTTTGGTATCAGTAACATCTCTGTTGTTTTTGTTTTTGCGATGCTCCTCCCGCTGCAGTCCCTGTTATGGTTAACACAGGGGAACCCATGGACAATTCCCACCGCGACTCCCTCTGTCCGGCGACCCAGGTGTTTCTGATGAAAACATCTTAAGAGGGTATCTATTTTTATTGGGGGGAAACAGGGGGCATTGTTTTGTACCACACTACCCCTTAACTTTGTGGGGCCCAGAGCAGTTATCGACTGCTTTTGATTACATCTAAAGGACTGTCCTTTCTTTTTTCCCCCCTTTTTAAGACCCATGGAGTGGTGCAAGGCAGCATGTTAGCAATGATCACTTCAGTGCAGCCAGGAGCATTTGGAAAGAATGTAGGTTAATATGGTTTGGGGGGACATGGGCGCTCACTGGGAGCCAAGGCATGCCATAGACACAAAGCCGTAATTCATGGAAGAGGTTGCGTCCTGTTACCTCATGGGTGTTGATAGCTATGCCAGTCTGCCCAAATACTGCCTGTAAAGTTTTTCATTTGAGGAACACAAAGAAGGACATAAAACTACCTTATTTTGGACAGACCACTGCGGCCCGTGTTTATCTTCGCTCTTGTACAACAGACCTGGCCAAATCAGCCATGGCCGGTCTCTAGTCACAGATTATTGTGTGGCTAACAGTGTTTGAGCGGCTAAACTTTTCCGTATGCTAGGGATTTATAATGAGAAACACAAAGGTAGTCCAAAGTCATTGGGAAAGTGCCCTGCCAAGACCAACCGAGTCTTGCTGTTAAAAATGCGGCGGCTTAGTTTCATTCGGTCTTCCAAGGCATGTGCCCCCCCTCCTCTCCCCTCCCCTTCAAACCCAGCCCCCACCTCCCCACACATTCCGCAAGCCGCTCCAGGACTTTATATTTATGTAAAACCAGAAATTAAAGTTAACATTAATTTGTTCTGCAGTCTATTTTCTCTTTAGGCTAATGAACTAGAGGAATGTTCTCCTTTTCCCAAAAGAAATGGCATTCCTCTCTTTCATTGGTTCCCCTCAGTCTGTGTTTTATTTTTTTGACCCTTCCTGTCTTGGTTCTTTAGGACTAAAAAAAAAAAAAAAAAAAGACTCTGCACAAAGAAATGGGCTGTATGCTTGATGCCCTGGTCCAAATGTGTCTTTACAAGATCATGAATAGTAGGGCACTTTGATTGCTGATTGGAGTTAATATCAGGAAACAGAAGATTACGGCCCATTAGGCGTGTGCTCGGCAACTGATTATACCAGTGCAGAGAAGCTGCCATTATACAGCCAAACATCCTCTCCTCTTTTTGATACAGCCACATTTTGATGAAAGTTCTGAAAAACATCCAGACTGCCTGTTCAAAACGCATCTAGAGTCTCCTCCTCCTTTAAACACAGGCCATTTACAGTTGATCGCAGTGGTTTGCACACAGTCATTATGAGATGAAAAGCAGCCTATTATGAAATGATAGCTGTTAGTAATTGCAAGGTTTTGTTGTTTCCAATTTAATTTAATGGTTTATGCATTCAAAAAAATCATCTAACTGCCCCATTGCCTCAAAGCCCTTAGTTGATTTTGTAGGCACTGTAGAAAATCCTTTTTTTGAGTTTTGTTTCTTAAGGATTCAGCAAGAACATTTTTGGCAATAACTTGGGGAAACAAAAAGTATTTACATACTACAAAAATTTTACAAGGTCCAAATTTTGGACAAAGGGATTCAATGGTGTTGCAATGCTCCAAAACATACTCAATACACTTCTCTCTACATTATGAACTTTTCATGTCTGTTTTCATATGTGGTTCACACAGGCTTCTTCATCTGTGAAATGTTTTGTGAAGTAGTCTTTTGTCTGGAGTGTTCTTGGATGTCTTTCTCATTTCTCTTTGAATGAACTTGTTTGGTAGAGAGTGCCAGTATTCTGACAGAAAATGAAAAAGGAAACATAACTGATATGCTTAGTAGACTGTAAGTCATGGCACTGCATTATCGTTTGTCAAACTCCGCTGCGTGACTCTGTCCCGGTTTCACATCTTTGATGTGTGTTCTGTACTGATTGTAAAGGAAATGACTAGTTACCAAGAACATTGAGAGGTTTTTCTTGTGGTTTGTACAGAAAGGGCAGGAAAAGGAATTCTGATAGCATTACTAATACATTGATAATTTACCTGTGTTGATGGAGCAAAAGGTTGTGTGTCTCATGTAGTGGATATTCAGCTCCAACTTTCTTTTTTCCATACAGTGCTTTTTGAACACAACAAGGCCTGCCATCCCTGAAATGATCTGTGAATTGTCAGCATAATGAATGCAATTAATGTCTTCCTGATGTTTCACATCCCCATGTTTAGTATGTTGACTTTGAAAGGATGGACGAGTTTCAAAGTAATTTTGCGCTAAAGAGTTCCTGTCTGCGTCAAACCAGCTCCATCAACATTGAGCCAACACAATTATTATTTTGGGGCTGAAAATTAGTATTTATCCCTTCAATAAACCAAGGGGTAGGGAGTTGGTACTTTCTCACCAACTTATACAAACCCACTGACAACGAAGACAGTTAAAGTTGGGGGGGAAGAAGATAATGTTCTGTTCCCTTTTGCCCTCAAATTAAATGACACACACACACACACATACAAACAAACAAGTCAAAAAATAAAAAAGCAGGGGAGAAGTTACATAAAAATCCAGGCGTGGGTCAGCGGAATGTGCCTCTGGTGAGCACTGGGACGAGGGCAGATGGGAACCGCTGAGGTGGTGAGCAGGCCTGTCTCTAATTATTCTATTTTAAGCGTCGTAATGATTACTCTCGCTGCCTGACAAACGATAGGCTGTCAGGAGCTGTCGTGGCCTCTGCCGAGAAGCTGGCAGACGGTTTCAGCGGTCGCCATGGCTGCAGAGCATGCTCACAGCGTACCCTCCTACCGTGCACAAACACGAGCTGCTTACCTGTCTGCCGTTCCATGATACCAGCCAGTGCCCTGCAGACAGGCATGAAAAATGGGGGAATGACAGAAAGAGAGAGAGAGAGAGAGAGAGAGAGAGAGAGAGAGAGAGAGAGAGAGAGAGAGAGAGAGAGAGAAAGAGAGAGAGACAAAAGAAAACCATCTGGGCGGAAATAAATAGACTGTTGCAGATTACTGGAACAGTTTGATGTGGGACAAAAAGTCACAACTATGGGACCCTTGCTGAGTGTGCCCGGATGCTGGGGAGAGGTTACATCACCATGAACAGACCCAAACTGATGATTGGGCCTCATTCACCAGCTACTCTTACGAAGAAATTTGTTCTTAAATCACACTTACGCAGTTTTTAAGAAGATTTGTATCCATCAATAAAGGTTTTCTGAATGGGACCTACCTTAAGAACAAATTTAAGAAAATTCTTAAAAGATATTGGTGAAAGAGGCCCATTGAATGTAAGTGTGTGTGTGTGTGTGTGTGTGTCCTGTGTGTCTCTGTGTGTCTTGTGTGTCTGTGTGTGTCCTGAATCCACTTTCACTTGTCAGTTCTGGAATGATACCTCATCAGCCTCATAATATGATGATTGTAGCTTTCGGGCCTCACCTTGCACTATGTCTTATGGGCTGCAAGACAGTTTATCCCCAGCTGGACTTTAAGGGAGAAAGGAATGAGGAGCGGGGTATGAGGGTAATAGAATGTTCACCTCACCCCAGTTGCCAGACCTCCAGCAGTCAAACCCAATTGCCCAGACTTACTCTCTGGGGACGGTGGCTAGGCCACTTGACAGCTGCCTCTGACAGAAGCTGGCTCATCTGGCTGCTGCAATTGCGGGGTGTGGGATCTGTGTCTGTGAGTGTGTGTGTGTGTGCGTGTGTGTGCGTGTGTCTGGGGCGGCCGCTCTAGTCGTGCTCAGGGTCTGGGGCGCAGGCCGGGCATGGCTGTGGTCGTGGAGAGAGATGCCTATAAATAGCCTTGCGGTGTGGCTTCTATCTCATAATAACGACCCACAGAGACTGGCAACCAGATCCTTCCGTGCGCCGCCACGCTTGTCTGACATGGGCGGAGGGAACCCATTCACCCCATGGTATGAGTTGACATTGGCCTGGGATAAACGGTGGCTCGCACGACTTACTGTTATTTGTTTAGTTAGCGTGTTTTTGTGACGCAGCTGGTGTTGGCGAGGCTCAGGATGAGTTGCAGCTGTGTGTCACGTGCCATATAACGCACATCAACACTCAACCAATCTGTTGACACCACATTTAGCGTTTAAGCATTTTGCACTCAGCTTTAGCCCAAAGAGACGGACAAAAATGAAGGATCAACACATTGCAGAAGAAATCTTAAATTGGAATAACAGTTAGCAACATGATGAGACTGCCAGAGGATGTGATCGCAGACACGTTGGAAAGTTAAGCGCAGTAGAAGTGTTGATGGTGCAGGAAAAAGAAAGAGTAGGGCTGCTGGATGATAGAAAAAATCATTATCACAATAATTTACTGTAGGTATATATTGAAATCACGATTATTCAAACAATTATTTTTGAGTTTAAAAAATGACGTGACATGAAATGAGACACTTTTGACTCACCCCCTCCACTTTACCACTGCTTTACAGTGAGTACCAATCAGAAGAGCTATATGGAAATGGAACTCTAGGCCTACTGTACAATGAAAAATGGCAAATTTCAACTCTTTTTAAGTATAGTATCATTTGACTCAAAAATCATTATAATACACAATATAAATTATAAATAATTGTACTGCTCTAAGATAGTGCATTATAAGCGCATTTCAGGGGTTTAGATGAGCTACATGACGGACATGAGAATCAGAGTTGTTGACTGGTAAGGACTATGTGAGAGGCCATCAGCTCCCGGGCAAGGTTAAGTGCAAGATTTTTCTGATAAAGCAAGTAATTCTATTGAGACCTCAGGAATCAGCCTGAGGGGCAACATTAAGTTCAGCCATGCTAGTTTGAGCAGTCCCCTGTGTGTACATACACAGTCACCTCTCACACACAGGCCAGAGGCTATGGATGGCACGCTTGGCACCTTGCATTCCGCCAGGCTCCCAGTCTGGGGTTATTGAAAGGTGCAGGTTTGTTTGGCCTCGGAGGTGCTGGCCTGTGCCACAACGGAACGCTGCACCCCACACGACCCCTGACCTGACCTGCCAGGGTCTGCACTTGGCCTGAGTTTGACAGGTGTACTGACAAGGTCAAGAGTTATGTAAGTTTACTAGCTGCCCTCAATCACTCCGCCCCCCCCCCTCATGGGTCAGTGCACAACTTGGTGAATGTGTGTTAAATCTGGTGTGTACATAACTGTGCAGAAAGCAGGCAAAAAAAAGAACTCATCATTTTCTGACATTCTCTCTCCTGTTCAAGACACATGTTGCATCGTCAAAAAAGGAATTGATTGCACTCCTTCTATAAATATATACATATATATAAATAAACATGCAACTTGATAACTTGCTGTCTTTAATAGCATAACAATGTTCCTGGGTCTCCAATCTGAGTCCGAATCCTAATGCATATTAGTTTCAGTCAGCATTGCCCGCCCACAGGATGCCATGGCTTATTCAATAAAAATGGCTCACAAAACTCGAAAGGCTAATAGAATCCGTCTCTGCGGTTGCTTGTAAGTCAACAGTCCCACTCTAGTCAAAGTAGGTGGTCCTCGGCCACCTACTATTCTTACTGTGCTTAGGGAATGCACAAATGCCCTGATTGTAGCTAATGCTGGCCTACAATGAGTCAACAGGCTGAATAGTAATGCTATTTAATCTACACTGATCCCCGTGTCGAATCATGTCATATCCTGTATTAATTGGAATGTTTGAAAGAGCAAACTTTCTAATTCTAGCCTTGCATTACCAGTTTCTGTTGAGTTATGGAAGTCTGAGGCATGACATTTTGCTCACATGAATGCAATGCAAACAACCAAAGCACCCAAAACAAAATCACAAACATCTGATGCTGACATGAAACTGCTTGTTGAAACATGCTATTTCTAAGGCAGTTTTAATGAGGAAATATCACAAAACGTTCAGTGGGTCATTTGTCTTAAGATGGTGGTTTTGGATATGATATTTGATCTCTTCAATCTTCAGAGAGCTTTTTGATTTTGTTTTCCTAAGACGGGTTTGAATAGCTATTACGCAACTCTTCCATGTGGTAGGAGTGTGGTAAATAGTGGAGTGGTTTGTAGCTAGGCATAGTCTGTTTGTGTTTGTGTGTGCATGCATTTCCCCTTGACCAGAAGGACATAATCCTGTCATCACTCCCACTGCTTAAAGATCACCATGGTGACATGGCCTGTGGCTGTTCACCTGGGCAGCTCACACCTGTTCCACATCCCCGCCTCCCTGTCTGCGTCTCCAAGCCTTGTGTTTTATGTGCAGTGTCACACTTGAAGGCGGCGGTTTATTTTAAGACTTTATAATGTTTTTCACACATGCGATCCGACGGGTAAGAATGCTTTGTAACGGCCTGGAACAGCCTTATGTAATCGTACGCATTGAAAACATGCAGTGATGAGCCAGAGGAAGAGGGATGGGGGCTTGGCTTTGGCCTGCCCCAACCTGTAACTGTGCCTTGTCCTCCCAGACGCGATCAGGTAACCATCATCATCCTTAATCCCTGACCCGTTTGGGACTGTGTGTGAGTGTGAAGGAGAACACGGTTGTGTGAACATCCATCTTATTACGAGGGATTACACAACCCCCAGACTTCTTCGCTTTTTTTTCCCCCCCTCGCCGCAACTTCACAACATGCATATGTGGAGCGGGCATAAAGTCATCTCACAGGCCTTCCTCCGCTGCAGACAGACAAGGCCAGCGTGTCGTAATGCATTTAGCGGGCCAAAAGGGAAGGTAAACACCGGTGCACACTGAGAATTAACCGAATCCCTGGGGTCCATGCTTAGGACTGTTATGTAATGACTCCAGGTTTTTTTTTTCTTTCTTACCTTAAAGAATTGTATGGCAAGGAGAGAAGACGTCAGTCCACTTAGTGTGATGTAGCGCATATAAAATGTGCCTTGTCCAAGCTATTATCTCAGGAGCCGCTTGCCAAACTTCATGCTCGTTACTCGAGAATTACGTTCATTCTTCTTTGAGTTAGGTGTAAACATAAGTTCTGAAACGAATTGGCAATGGCAGGCTATGCGTAGTCCCAATGGTAAATATATTGTTACACTTTTTTTTACAACAGATGAAACATTGATGGTGGAAAAGAACCAAATGCATTGCTGATTTTATTAAAATGTATGTTTTTGTTTTGTTTTGCACATATTGCCGATGCAAATGAATAGAGATGATGATGTAAAAATGGCAAAGAAAATCCAACTGGGATGCAAAACAAGTTCAAAACTGTTTATTGAAGTCTTTGGGTGATGGGACCAATTTAATGAAAGTGAATTGTCAATGGAATGCTGTTATGATGTGTAACCTCAAGTTTAGAAGCTTTTCCTCAAATGAAAACAAAGACCAAATCTGACGTCAAGACCCGTATTATCAGCATTCATAATGGAAAATGTGTCTATCCTAGTGTTTCCACATGTAAATAACCTGACACATAAATCTCTCTCGAAGGTCGCTGTTAGGTTTGGCTCGGTATGTCTTTGGTAAGAATGTTTAGCATTCGTAAGAATATCATTCTCCAGTATATTTTCTTTTCCACTTGATTTGTGTCAACTTTCCCATCTATGTGCCAGATAGGAGAATGCACTTGTTGTGTGTCTTTCAGTCTCTGGGTAGAGGGATGTTTGCCTGAGGAAGATCCCACTGGTGGATCGAAACGTTGCCGTTTATGTTTTAAAATAAAAAGTGCATTTTGGAGCTATACTCAGTGTGCGGACCAATTAATGACATTGTATAGAATACTCACACATAGTCATATTAGAGAACGTAGTATCCCTAAAACAATGCAAGACGTCATAAGAAGTTTTCTGAAATCGGCGACAACTCCCGCCGGTCTGCTCTGGTATCAGTTCCCACTGAACTCACTAAGAGCCTCCATTTATTCTTTCCTTCGACCCTGTTTCCCATGCATGGGGGTAGGGGGAGAAATGTGTGTGTGCGTGTGTGTGTGTGTGTGTGGAGGGGGGTTGGAGTGGAAGAGGCCTTTTTCTTCTCTGGTGGCTCCGTATCCCAGGTTCCCCCAGGTGTTAAGTAGATGGGAGGCCCGTGTGGCGTCTGCCTCGTGAATGTCTTGGGCCGCCCAACTGCAGGAGATAAAACATCAAATTCACCAGCGGCAAGGGGACTGTAATCCACTCCCATAAACTGAGGAGGTAGCAGAATCTCTTGATTCAGCGGGTTTAGCTTACACACACACACACATACACACACAAAGATACTACACTATCCTGTAGTTCCTTCTGCTTTCTCAAGAGTTCTCTCTCTCACACACACATACAGTACACACACACACACACACACTCCACGGCTGTGCTGTGATTTATTTTCCTGCTCTACGGAGACACGGGCGGCAGAGAGGCACGGGAGGCGAAAGGCTACCCCTGTGCAGACAGCCAGGGAAGTATGCAGCTTCAGCCCCCACCACCACCACCACCACCCCTCCTAGCCCTACCTCCGGCCCCTTCATATATCATACATTACAGCTACCACCTCGGAAAGTAGGTCACTATAAGGGAAGGGGAAGCTTTGTGTTCCACGTTGTGGGGAGGCTCCAGGTAGTGTGTGAGTGGGCCTGTCCGTCGGCACTTCCCTTTCCATCCCACCGAGGGGTTTCATGGACCACTGCGTTCACCCCCTGTGTGAAGTAAAAAGGTAGGCCCTGTTTAAAAGCACTACCCCCTTCCACTCTCCTCTCTCTCCACACACACACACACACACACACACTTGTGCACACCTCCCCTCCTTTATGTCTGGGAAGGTTGGAATGTGCTCAGGCTCTCACATGGCCGAGGTTCCGTGGGATCGGATGCCTCTGCAAAAGAGCCGAATTAAAACAAAAACCAGGAGAGAGGGGGAGGGGAGGGGGGCCTGTAGGGTTGAGGGGGGAAATGAAAGAGAGGGGAAAATTGAATCGACGTGAGGAGGGAGTGAGCGAGCGGCGGCGCACACGCATTCTTCCCTAATGTAGTCAAGCAGGAGCCATCGGGCCGAGCGAGCAGGGAGGGATGTCAATCTAGACGCCCCAGCGGCACCTTGAAGAACTGAAAAATGGAGCCGGTTTCTATTTACGGAACTCATCTCTCTCTGCTTCAATCCCCCACTCCATCTCAACTCCCATCTTTCTTTATTTCTTTCTTTCTCCCCCCGCTCTCCTTCATCCATTTTCCCTTCTTAAACCAGCCCACCTTTTTCTGAGGACAAGAGAAGAGGACATAGGCCGCCCACACCTGCTTTGTATCAATGTCAAGACTCTCTTGGCCAAGTTCTTAAGCCCTTAAAACTCCTAATTATAGTTTCAAAATGTCTGTGAGTGGGGTTGAAGGAAGGTAATCTCCCATCGTCTGCCTGTTTTCTGCTCCTCACCCAGCTCAGTCCATGGGCTGGCGGTGATCATGGAAGAAACTGTGTGTATGTAAATGTCTTTGAAAATGGATTAACGGAACAACCTCTCATCAGTGTCAATTATTAATCCAGTATAGAACTTCATACAGATTAGATAGAAGATGCTGCTTATGTGTACTTCAGTGTTCTATAGAAAAGGAATTTTGAAGCGAGAGGTGAGGCGATGGAATAGAAAACTTGTTAAAAAGAGGGAATGCTGCACACTCAGCTCTGAGTGAAAAAAGTTTAATTAACAACATTTCAGCACTAAGCCTTTGTCAAGTCTTAAAGCAATATACCGTAGTAAGTTTAAGCATAGTCCTGCTGCACGAGCCTTCTAACAGCAATATATTTCGCATGAAATGAAAGATTTTCGAACAGCACAGACCTAACGCGAACTTTACATTGAGTCAATGTAACCTCAGATCTTATTTTCGGTTTGCAACAGTCAGGTCCCATTGATTCAGTGTAAAGTGCCTGTTCGCTTCTGCATTCGCGTTCGGTCTGTGCTCTACCAAATTATTTTGTTCCACTCGCTAACTAGCGCATTTAGCAAGCTCTTTCAACAGGACTATGCTTGAATTCACTCCGGTACTCTCCTTTAATACCCATTCCCTCTTTGTTACTTCAGTGCTCTGTCATGTGATGAACACTGTCATGAACAGGGTTGTGCTTTCAGTTTTTTTCCCGCCTAATGTTCCCCATTAAGTATGCTGATCAAATGACATTATGGAGGAGAAGACGAGGACCCCCAGCACACACACATAGCCATACCCACTCATCTTCACATCGGCAGACACACACACACACACACACATACACCACCCTCTTCGCTGAAGCTCCTCCATCTGGACCTCGTTGGGCCCGCCGAGGTGTCTCCTCACAGTTATGCAACCAAGTTAAACAACAGGCTCCCCCATGGCACCCTATAGTAAACAGTCTCAGGTAAGGGAGCGTCCTGGTCTCTGTCAGGGTCAAGTCTCCGCCGGGGACTCCCACCCTTAGGAGTGGGAGTTTGGGTGGGCTGCCGCTGACCTCCAGGGAGAGGGAGAGGGCCTGTTGGTTTGGGGAGAAGCACGAGAGTGGTGGGGGTATTTCTTCCTGAGTGACAGGCCGTTTATTGTTGTAACGTAAAAGGAGAAGGTTGAAGCTGGTAGGTAGCCCAAGCAGGCTCGGTGTGGAAGGGGAACGTCTGGAATGCATTACGTCTCCTTCTCTCTCTCTCTCTCTCTCTTGCTCTTTTTCGCTTTTCGAACGAACGGTCGTGCAAAAAAATACAGCATCTCACAACATCTCACTACCCATGTGGTCCAGGGCCCACCAAGCACGGTTAGTTAGTTGTTCTGGTGCTCATAGGCATGACTGGGTGTTGAGTGTCTTCAGTGCTGTTTTGCTAAGGCTAACCTGTAATGATGGTGAATAAATTGCTGTGGTTGGCCTCCAAAATATTGACTCCAATTTCTGCCAACAACACTTAAGAGTAATCAACACTTCACGATGATCCAGCCACAAAATTACTAAATGCTCCAGTCTAAATTTAAAAGCAAGTTTGAAAGTCTGTTGGCGTCATTTGAAGTATAGGCTACTTTTACCCTGAGGGACTATGACTTCTTGTAAATACCTTCAATTAAAGGTATTTAAAAAAAAAAAAAAAACACATGACAATTAGAAGCTTACAACTCATCTATCAATTACCGAAATTAGTCTCTAAAAATTTGAGAGAGTCTACCGATGTAGCCTCCTGTGCCTTGGCGACGCTGCATCTTAAATGAGCATGGAGCAGTTTGTTTACGGATGTGGTGTTCACAAAATTTAACTCGCAATTAGAGCCCAGCTGTTGATTTGCACTTGAGAATGGAGCTGATCTCATTTGTCTCCTCTCCTAATTGGGGTGCCCACAGTGAGGATGTTTACTTTCGATTGCCAGAGCAGCAAGACTGTGGCAGGACAGCGTTGATTAGCCAGCTGTGTTCATTAGCGTCGAGTTGTCATTCCCCCCCCTTTTTTTTTTTTTTGTTCAACCGAAGCGCATTTACTGGACAAAGCGTTTGGTTTGTAGAGGAGGCATATTGGAGCAGAGGCCCCTGGTCAGTGATGATGATTCACAGCTAGGCTGCAGCAGCGCTGCTCTTTAAGAACTCCTGTTGTGTTGTCAGATTTACAGCCACTGAGCGGGATGAAAGACTGGGGTCTGCTGACATCTGATTCATAGACAACCCCTAAGGTCAGGCACTGATTCAGACGTGTGCTGCTGACCAGAGCACCCCACTACCACCACTACCAAATCTGTGTTCTCCCCCAGACATTGACTCACTCCCAGACTAACAAAGCAATGTTCGGCTTGCTCTCTGCCCAACATTTATTCTGAATGCTCCGAACATCCGGCACTCACGCGAGCGTAGCTCGCCAGGCTTTGATGTGAAGCATTCGCTGTCTGCCGGCCAACTTTGATCACGGCGGATGGCTCTCAAGACTTGTGTTTGTGATGGATCACTTCTGTTAGGGGCTGCAGTTTTCTGCACACACTTCAGAGCAATGACCCCCCCACCCCCTTTCCCAGCCCAAACCCCCCCACACCACACCCCACCCCACCCCAAACCTTTCTTTTACACCTGCATCTGGGCTCTGAGCTCGGTCGCGTGACTGCTATATTAGTGGAACATGGGATTTTTATGGAGCCTGCTGTGTTTGTGTGACTTGAGGTGCGCCCTAATCGAACCCGCATACGGTACCCGCAACATCTGTCTCTCATCATGCCACTTGGTCGCCACAATCCCGTCAACGGCGAAGAGTGGAGAAACTCAACAGGTAGACGACAGCATGGGGGCAACCTAGCTTACGGAATTAATTAGAAAAGGGGTTGGGGGGGCTGTGGAGGGTTGGTATTGAGGGGGGTTTGGTTGGTTGGTTGGGGAGTGGAGGGGCTTGTGCTATGTGGACAACAAAAGGCCCACTCTCCCTCTTTAACTGCTCCCATGACAAGCTGTGTTTATGGGGGAGACATGAAAGCCCGTGAGTCAAGTGTCAGAGGAGACTTTCATGTTCCCAAATGTAATGAGTGTTAAACGGGCCCGTTTGCTGGGGGAGAGCACCTGCAACAACACACTGCAGACTTTTTTTCGAGAAACTTTTTCGAGGTTCTAATATGGTAACTGCTCGAGCACCTCATAAACTCACGGCACGAATGAAGCCACAATTCGATGAGCACCAGCCGGAATGAAGGGGGTTGGAAAAAGCGTCCGTTGAAGATGATTGTTTTTTTTCCTGTGGAACTGCAAGGACAGCAAAGTTGTGCTCACCAAGCCAAATTCCTAACAGCCACAAAAACTCTGTCTTTCCTCTCTTAGAAAAAAAGATCAGCTATAAAACGCAAGCAGGATTGCATTATAAGAATGTCTCTATCTGTTGGGAGGAATATATTACATGGAACTTGTATCCTCTTCATGTTTCTGGTTGTGCTAGAGCCAAGAAAAGTGCGTGCTAAACCTCCATCTGTCACCGTCAGCCTCCTGGTTGCTGTTCTCCAACAAGCTTTGTTTGGCTCACTGATTGTTTTGCGGGAACTTTTGGATGGTGACATGTGACCCGTGTAAAAGACCACTCTAACCCTGGGCCCATTGTAAGGGCCAATGGATAAGACCCACCAGGCTATTGTTAGATCTCTGACTTCATAAGCTTAAACATACTGGAAAACATCTGCCATATGTATGTGCAATGTACTGTAGATGTGTGTGACTGTGTAAGTCCCTTAAAGGAATAGTCCACCTCTTTATGAAAATAGTTTTTTTACCTCCTTACCTGGAGTTACATATGTGGGTAAAAGCATTTTGGTCTCAGTGCATGCATTGTTCTAGTCTGGCAACCCCAATTTTACCTTAAGCTTAGCATAGGCACTGGAAAGTAAAGTTGCCAAAGAGTTGCTATCTGGCAACTTTGCATTCCAGTGCCTATGCTAAGCTAAAGCTAAGAAATTGGGAAAATTGGTGATGCCATATTAGGAAACCACCAGCACTGAGACCAAAATGCTTTTACCCACACATGTAACTCAGAGTAAGGAGGTGAATAACCAATTTTCATAAAGAGGTGGACTATTCCTTTAAATACACTGTATACTGTATATACAAGCATTGCTGTTGTGTTGTGCTTTTGTCTCTCTCAACAGAAAATCCTTCACAATTGTTGGAAATACTTATGTCTTATGTGCATCTACAGTACAGTAGAGACTGGACTGCTATTTATTCCTCTTTTATATCTCGATATCGATATAAAAAAAAAATACATAAAGAAACATTACCTGCAACTACAAAAGAAATGAAAGATTTAGTGAAAGTTCTCCTTGGAAGACTCACGACATTTCGTCATTCATTACCTGTCTAATCATTTGCGCTGACCTGCAGTAAGGTCCCAGTCCAGGGGGTAGGCTCCGCCCCTGCCAGTGATATTCAGGCAGGATCTGCTGCATCTAGCCATGATCCTGGACCTCGGATGGGGCCTGCGCCAAAGACTTTTACATATCATGTTATTTTCTTGCACATTTGAGGCATTCAATTGTTCAAGCGTTAAACCTCATCCCCAGATCTGCAGTATTCCCACAGGTCAAATATACTGATGAAAAATAGAAATCTGTCTTGCATGTAACTTTGGATAAAAACATTTTCTAAATGAAAAACAAAAAAAAACGTGTAAATTGATGTTTTGCTCTTGAAAACCCAAACCAATTCTAACACATCACTATCATTATCACCAATAAGAACTGATTTCCCCAAAGCTTGCTATAATCCAGTCTTCACTGTGACTCAGACTTCAAACTGACAAACAAATGTTTCCATTTTTCCCCAAGTATTTCAAACAGTTTCAGCTAAGTGACAGAAATGCAAACATGCTGCAACATTCTGCAGGGGAGTGACAGGCATCTTTAGCCTCTATCGCAGCTGAAGTGGTTGCATCTGTTTGCATTAGAAGCACAGGCGGCCGGTAGAACAGCCGAGGCTGCAGGAAGAGTAACACAAACACTCAGGGCCATTGTACTGTATGCTGGGGCAGCAGTGTGATGGTGGCCTACTTCTAATGTACCTCTCTCTCTCAGTGCTTCCCAGGCTAGCCTCCCTTACAACTACCTTCTGTTCGCTCACCTCCACCACACAGGCTGCAGTCCAGTGGCTTTATGGGTTTCCTTACTACTATCTGAAGAGGTGTTGTGTGTGTGTGTGTGTGTCTGTGTGTGTGTGTGTGTGTGTGTGTGTGTGTGTGTGTGTGTGTGTGTGTGTGCGTGCATGCGTCTGTGTGTGTGTGTGTGGCTGAGCACTCTCACTGTCCTACTCTCCCTCCCCTCTCTCTCTTTCCCACACATATACTGCACACACACACACACACACACACATGCAAGTAGACACAGGCATATATGAGTTTGTGTGTGGATTATATTTATGCTTGTGTTCAGCTGAGTGAAAAAACTCATGCCGTTTATTAACTGGCTGCAGATAAAACCGTATGCGAGTAGGTGGATGAATGTGACCAAGAATCACATTTAATGCTACACAAACACAAGTGGAGCCACTGGCCCGTAGACTGGCCCATAAATTTAAGGGTGAACATTAAAGCTATTCAAGAAATCCAAGCTGCAATGTGACCTCAATCTAACGCAGTAAGTTGCTGGCGCAGCAGCCTGTTTTCATGTTATCTCTATAGACGGACTCATTGTGAGAGGCATGAAGTGAATTTCTTCACGGACGTCACTGCTGCCCACAGAAACTGTCTCGAGTGCTCGTGAGCAAACTCACAGCTTCCAACATACCATGGACACACTCCAATCCTTCACAGCGGAAATCTTCCACTAAACGGCCCATCACTGTTATGAGCAGTGACTGTAAGATATTTGCTTTGCCACCAAACTGTATAACGACCTCTTCTGCACTCTGGCAGTGGTGTTTGAAGGCCCGACTGAAATATGCCACCAAAATATCTATAAAGTAGCCCACAGAGTTGGTCTAAGTAGTAGCTACTGAGAGGTTGTGGCAACAAAGCTGCTAGTTGAAATCCACTTTGCACATTATAGCTGTATCAGAGTAGGTTGGATTCCAAATTGATTGCCTCTGAAAATGTATGGTTGCAGAAACAATAAAATGGTGGTGGGTTTGAGTGTAAAATGAACGATTTCTTTCTTTCTTTTTTTTTTTTTTTGGTGCATTTTGAACAGCACTGCATTGTGTGGTGGCGAATCCTGTTTTTGCCATTTGGGACAAGCTCTCTCAGTTAGGCTCATTCACAACATCCTCCTCCTCCTCCTGTGCCACTATAAGTTGG
Organism: Sardinella longiceps; assembly: GCA_027497455.2. Classification (NCBI taxonomy): domain Eukaryota; kingdom Metazoa; phylum Chordata; class Actinopteri; order Clupeiformes; family Clupeidae; genus Sardinella; species Sardinella longiceps. The sequence continues at coordinate 27,258,101 of JAODXP020000017.1, read as the reverse complement.
CACCTCACATGTATGGCGTCCCATTGGTCACCCTCTCTGCGGCGCGGGACATGGTTCACATTAAAACGGCTCCGGTTGTATGATGACTCCCATATGAGAGATAGTCTGCGAGGGCCTATTGTGGCAGACAAGAGGACGTAGCATAGACAGTCTTTGTTCAGAAAAGTTTGAAGCTCTACCTTGTGAGGTAAATTACATAATGAGATCAAGGGGCCGGCGTGTTTGTGTGACCCAGTTTGGGGAGGGGTTGTAAGCAGGCTCGGGTCTGAAACCCATTATGCGGACTGACAGGTCCAAATGAATGGGCTATTTCTTTAATACAGACCAGAGGCGAGGGCCTTGGATACTTCAAATGTTTCAAATTCGGCGGGGGGAAAAAACGGCGACCTCCCTCCTGAGGCTTTTCAAAAATAAATCCCCAGTCACTCCGTTAAACCCTGGAAAGAAGTAGAAAAGCGGTGGTGGTGGTGGTGGTGGTAGTGGAGGGGGAGGGCAATGCGTCTCATATGTCCACGTGAGACAAGTCAAAAGTATGCGAGGCTGTAGCTTTTCCACTCTTTTTTTTTTTTCTCGTCTTGGAGGACTGCCTACAATTTAGTGAATATTGTAGTGTTGCTCTCCCTCACTGTTCCCCCAGCCCTCATGATATATGCATGCATGTAAGCAATGTAGTAAACCACAGCTCTTTCAGACAATTACTTTTCCTCGCCATTCTTTGCACATCTTCTCTTGCACATAGGCTCGGTACTGGGAGTGAAGTGAATACAGATGAAATGTGGAGAGAAGGCAGCCAAAATGTTCCGCATTGTCCCATATGTTCAGCTAAAAAGCATTTTTTTTGTACAGTATGTGCATGTCTTGGCTGAGATTGTGAACTTTTGTTACCCCTTTTTTTGAGTAAAGTCTTTCACTTGTAGCACGACTTGATCCTGATTTCTTTTCTTTTCTTTTCCGCTGCAGACTCTCTCCTCATTCGCCAGCTTTCTTTGCCGAGAAGGTCAAAGCAGTTACGGAGATGTTGCTCAACAAACTTTCGGGGGAAGTCCCCGAAAAATCTGACCCCATTGTTTAAGTGGACAAACTCCAGCCTGTAGTGTGTATAGTCACATATCAATCTCATCTAGAGTCCAACACTGAGTACACAGATAGGAGCCAACGTGACCCCGGACATTTGTTTACATGAGGGAACATTTCCAAGTGTGTGTCACTTTTCCCAAGTCTTTGTCAGTGGACACAGTGGAGGCCGTAAAGCTCCAACCGTTGACCGTGTTCCAGATTTTCTTTTTTTTATGACATCCAACTCTCTCCTTCCACCCCTCCCTGTGTGTAGCAGGCAGGGGATTGGGGGGTTGGGAGGGGGTGGGGGTGACCTCAGGGTGATGGAGGGGGCCACCTGAACAAACGTGAGCTCCGTGAAGCTGGATTTATGGGCCTTTTCCTGCGGGCGCAACGGCGGTCCTCAAGAGGTGGAGGGAAGGGCGTTTGGAGGAGTGGTGCTAGGCGGAGTGAGAGAGAATAAGAGAGAGTGAGAGAGAGAGAGAGAGAGAGAGAGAGAGAGAGAGAGGAGATGGGTGCACTCCAGACGTGCTCGTCAGCTGTTGTGTCCAGACAGGGATCTTGCAGCAGATGTCTGTGTGACCATGTCCTCGGGGTGGAATTCATTTCCCCACACTTCAGCCCGCTAACCCGCTCACTGGATGTAGTCGCGGTGATGACCCCACTACGACCTCTTTGGCAGTGGTATGGTGGACAGTGATGAATTATGGGAATTTAGCAAAGTGACCTGTGCTGGAGGGCCATGGCAACGAGACAAAAACATAACTTGTCAACAGAAACATGCATTAACAGGACAGATACAAGTACATTCAAAAACAAACATGACCCAGAAGTACAGTTCTTTTCAACTAGGTGGGACAAAGGGACGTAAAGCACCTATGTAATTAGTGAAATACTACTGACCCTTTAAATTTATATCCTAAACGTCACACAATTTTCAATTCCTGCTCTTTCGGTTGTTATGTGTTTTTTAAGGTTGTGAAGGTTAACCTATATCAGGCTTCTTTCACTTCAAGTGTATGACACACACACACACACACACACACACACACACACACTCCATAAAGTAAAGCTCCACCCAAGCTACAAAGGCCTTTTGGCGAAAAGCCTGGGCAGTGCCTTAAGTAAAGGAAAAATCTCTGACTACAGACATTTTGTAGAAGTGTAAAAATTTCCCTTGTTGCCGGTTAACTCCATTCCCCTCCCCACGAGAGCCCAGGCCGTAAAAGCAAATGAAGTGTGTGGTAAACTGGTCTTGCTTTGCTGCAGATATTGCAATAATTAATCCAGCCCTTGCACGCCTTTGTGCCCTGGAATCCCAGTCAAGCGGCCAGCTTCAGCCCTGCTTGTGGGCTTGTAAGACCGGCCTTAAGATGTGCTTATCGCCACCTCATCTATCACAGCGAGCCTCTCATGCCTCACGCCACCGACAAACATCACACAACTCACCATGCAAAAGCAAGCGCCAGTGCTCCGACAGAAAAAATGTCTTACTGATGAAGGAAGTCGTCTCTGTGCTATTTTTGTCCCAACATGTTGAGAGTCTTAATGTGCGGGCAGCCATGAGAGCTAGATTGATTTTCCTCTGTGTTTCGTGGAGGACTACAGTCATGCTAGTAGTTTCTGGATGTTCATGCCTGATGGCAATGACGGCCAGAAATCAGCTAGCAGGCGATTCTACGCCAATTCCCATATGGTGTTGTTCTAATGACCATTCGTTATCTTTTCTCCCCCCTTCCAGACACATTTATGTGCCTGGCTCATGAAAGCTCCCACACCACTGACAGCAGCAGCAGCAGCAGCAGCAGCAGCAGGCTCTTGTAACTTGGTGCAGTCGTCAGGAAACTGCTTTTAATGTCAAGTATGTGTTTCAGATCATGGTGACAACACAGCCGTGTACCCCACCCTACCACTAACACCCCCACCCACCCCCACCCTCGCTGTCTGCATCAGGGCCCACTGTCAATCATTAAAAGCCATTTCTTGGGAGACGTGTTTACCCTTGCTGTAAACCAGACGTGCTGCTGCGGACGCGCTGGACGTGTGAACGGGGGGGAAATGCCGAGATAGAGCAGTCGCCGCCGCCTAATGGGGCGGTCGGCCCGCCGCAGGTTTTCCTCCCCCTTCTTTGCCTAGCCTGCAATTCTGCGACCAGCACCCCACATCCGTTTGCGTCACGGGTGCCTTGGCCCATCCAGACGCTGCCCTTCGTGGTCTGCACGCCGAAGAAGAAGAAAAAAAAAGCTCATGGGTCTTAGTGCTGCTGGATTAGGGAGCCTCACCGCTGAGGTTAGCCAAATTGAGGGCTGTGCAGTTCTCAATCATTGGTGCGGGTGTGGGCATTGTTTTCTAATTGAGCTCTGCATCTCTCAGGGCTGCAGCGACCACACTCGGTCTCTCCCTTCCTCGTGACCTTACGCTGCCGCTGGCCTTGACTGCATCTGACCGTCGGTTAATTTTATGGCTAAAAAACAACCTGCGCTCGCCATGCTACTTAATAACAGGCTAAGGTAATTTCTTTGGGCAGGCAGGGCTGGGGGGGTTGGGCAATGACTTTGCCTAACTCAAGTGGAGGTGGTGCCAGGGCATGGCAAGACAATGGCTCTTTCATAGGAAAACACACAAGCATCCACACAGCTCTCATGCATGCAGGGTTTTCTTTGTGTAAAAAACACTTCAGATTGACATGTTGGTGGCATGCAAGACTTCCACATGATAAATTGAAGTCAGTCATTCAGTCGTGGATTGGAGCCAGAATGTGGATTTAAACCACAGGAGCTCAATTCTCCAACACACACACACACACACACACACACACACACACACACACACACACACACATACAGTACACAAAATCATTTCCTTAGCTGTCTCCCTGTCTGTTGGACTGCTTTACATACAGCTTATTGTATCACGCTACTCCCATCCAAAGCACATTTTTTTGTGAGAAAATGTTTGGAAACATGGCTGCATTTGCTGACAGTCTTGCTGCTCAAAGGCATTCCCCTAAAATGACCATCTACCTCAGACTCATTGTGAATATAGTGGGGTTCATGAGAGGGATTTTTGTCTGCTCATAGTTAAACTTTGTCCTCAGTGCCTGCAAAGCTCTCGGCTTGTAGCTCCACTTCATTGTACTGTAAACACTCCTCTCAGGGGAAGAGGTTTTGTCAAAGAGGCAGGAGGATGGTTTGTTTAACTTGTAGTTTGTTTAGCTTCACGGCCCATTATTAGGATAGTAAACTTCCTAGTGGTGTTGGTATGCTCTGCATGTCTTCCCTTTGAAATGGCTGCCAAAACAACAAGCGTGTTAAAAAAAAAAAAAAAAAAAAAAGTTGAAGGCCTTCAACTTATTCCCATGAGAACCACCAGGGAAGTGACCGGAAGGCCTCAGCGTGGCGGAAAATCCATCATCTTAGCGCCTGGAATGCTCGGAGGTGTTTAATTTGCCCCTCCGTGCCATGAGCAGGAGCGTGCTTCCTGACACACCTATGACGCTCAGCATCCGCAAACTGTCTTGAATTCCAGCCTCAAGGCAATCGTGGGAAGAATTCTCCCCTCTCACTCAAAGAGGGAAAAAAAAGACCATCCATGGCATTTGAGTTTTTCAAAGCCACAATCTCCCGATAATGCCACTCGCAAATAAAGTGGAGGTGTGTTTGGGGCTGACTTGAGCTGAAGCTGGATGAGCCACAGGGTTGGAAGTCTCTGTTAGGACCTGCAGGAATTTCCTGGCAAACAGCTGTTGGTGGCTCCACCATGTCAGGGTTTGGTAGAATCCTATCCGACCGTGTCTGTCTGTACGGGTGCCAGAGCTTGGCTGGACCTCCATCTCCATCTTCCCACACAATAGATAAAAGAGTCCCTGTGAGCCAGTATTTTTTTTTTCACGGGTGTGCGGTCTCCTAACCCTTCTCCCAGCAAACAGGGTGTGCCCACGGGCATACCGGGCATTCCAGGTCGGCAATGAACATAAATTGCGGTGGGTATAAGGTTCAGATCTGCTGACTGATACCTGGGCAGCTGGAAGACTTGGTATCAACTGGTTTCGGTGACACCTTTAGCAGTAGCTTAGGGGACTCTGTGAGATTTGTGTGTGACTTCACTCAGTAGAAAGCCAAACAATGCCTCATAAAGTTTTAGGATTTTTTTTTTTTTTTTGGTCTTCTTTTGCAAAACAATGAGATATTTTTATTGAATCACTCACAGCTGTGTAGGCCCACAGGCTTCCACATATTTCTCTCTCGCCAGAGGCTCCCTCACGAGGTTCCCTAAAATGGCCATGTTATCATCTGTGTTTTGGAATAGGGCTCAACTGGAGCATGGTCCTCTGCTTTTGCTGATGTGTGGTCAGATAAACAGGTGAAGACTGAAGCTGTCAACTCACATGACTCACATCTATTTTAAGAAAACCATTTTAATCTTCTTTTTTTTTTTTTGCTGCTTTTCTGAACGAGAGGTTTCTGTGGGTAATGAGAGCATTGAGCTGCCAAAATGACAGTTACACAAGCCATTTTTATGGTAATAACCTGCAAACATGCACAAATTATCCAGCATGTTTTGGGATTCTAAAGCCTCTTTACTCCCCATTGTTTTCCGATGACTGTACAGTAAATTAAAGGTATTTTCTCCCATAGGAACACTATACTTACCTACACAATGCTTATAATCCATGACATGTGAGCATAAGGGTCTCCTTGTTTCAGCTCATAACCTCCTGCTGGGCTATTGGCAGTTGGTCAGGAATACCGACATTCACAGCTGGGGAGAATACTTTGTCATTTTCCTGTTTGATGTTGTGCCTTTTGGGATTTTAAACACTTCTGAATCCAGTCTGGGGCCAGTATTGGCAGATTTGATGTTGACCTTTTTTTCCTTTGTTGACAGGACTACAATGTCTGTTTACAAGTGTTCAGTACAACAGTATGTCACAACAGCTCCCACAAAGGGATATCCTCGGGATTCACATAAACCTTATTCTGTAATACAGCACGTTTTGAAAGAGAGCAATTATGGTTGACCCACTTTCACCCTCTGATGGGATGTCGCCACAATAATAATAAAAATTAAAAAAAAAACATCTGACATGCTCCAACAGGCCTCAGTGCAGCATGTGAGAGAGAGAGAGCAATAGATGCGGTAAAAAAAAATGAATGAATGGACTTGACCGGAGTCCAGAGAATTCCACTGGTAAGTAGCCCAGGGGCACAGCTCATTAAACCAAAACACTGGGCCAATTAATCCCAATTAAAGGGCCCGATCGGCTCCCCGCAGGGCACTCCGAATGTGATGGTAATTTTGTCACAGGGGATCATGTCCTCTGTGTGACCCCTGGGACGCTCACATGGTGTGAGAGGCGCAATCACACACTCACAGACTCTCAAGGGCAAAGACGTGTTGGGGTGGGGGCACGGGGGGCTGAAGGATGGCGAGGCGGCAGGCAGGTCGAGCACCGTCCCCTCAGCGTCTCCACCCCTGGCATTCCTGTACTTGACCTTGAAGCCCTTGAGCCCGAAGCTAAAAATAACATGGCCGCTCAAATGAGTGAGTTTTATACGAGGGGACGGAAATCTGGATCCTTTTCAAATGTGTCTCGGTTTCCATATAGGCCGATGTTTGGTATGCAACAGAGAGCGCCTTTGTCTCATGTTGGGCCAAGGGAGAAGTAACATGTGGAAGTGGTAGCCATTTCATCCCTAAGGTATGCTTTTCTGTCGGAGCACTGTAGCTCGGAGAGGCTTTCGCTCCAGAGGGCCTAATAGGTGCCAGATTGCCAGTGCTCGGGGGGAAGTATAGATCTGGTAATTACCAACAATCGACCAATTCATTTGAGACCTCGTCTGACATTTCATCTCAGCCGCTGCCACTTTACAGACGTTTCTATTTTCTATTTCTTTTCTTTTTTTTGGGTCTCCGCTCATTCATCTGTTGGCGAAAAACAATAAATCAAAAGCATCTTGTCTGGGTGGACGGCACTTTGGCCTCCTCTTGTTTGAAAGACTTGGCACGGGACTTGAGCACTGATGGAACAATGGCGCTGCGCTGACGATTTGAATTTTGATGAACATGTGTGGAGCGCAGATGGCGCCTGCAGGAGTCCCCCCGCGGCCTGGGCCGAGAGCGCGAGCGCAGAAAGTGGGCCTATCACTCGTTTCACTGGACCGTGGAGACCAACAGCGGACCGGCACAGCACGTGCACGCCCATGGAATTCAAAGCAACAGAGTCTTGTGATGAATCTGCCAAGATCAATGCTTTGTGGTATTAAGCTCGGAGAGAGCTTTAAATGGCCAGACACACACACACAC
>JAODXP020000017.1:27098239-27248239 GCA_027497455.2 Sardinella longiceps | reverse complement strand
TCTAATTTGTTAGCATATCAAAAAAGGGAACAGTGCCACTGATCTTCAAGGCAAATTGCAAATCAAGGTGTCAGGACTATCCCACCCACAACGTGACACTGTTGGTGCTGGTGTCATAAAAAGCTCTTAATGGAATAAATGGCTCACATTGAAGTACACACTGAACAGAAGTGAACAGAAAAGGGGCCAAATGGAAAGCAGGCCCCATTAAAAATGCTAAACTGTCTGGAGGATGCTTATAACAATGATGACAGAAACAGGATTTGCTCACCAGATATGTTTTGACATACAGTAATGCATTATCAAGTAGGATTGTTGAATATTACTGTAACGTAATGTTAAAATTAATTTGGAAAAAAAAGAAAGAAAGAAAGACAAATACATGGTGCCCATGCAGTTGAAGTTGAGCCAGGGTGGTGGTTGTATTTGGTGAGCTCAGGCACTGTCTCACTTTAACTGGTTCATCTCTTCATTAATTGTTCATTTGCAGTGGCATCCCTGAACAAAGGAAACCAACATTACTCTGGTAGCCTAATGTACTCAACAAGCTTGTACTAATGTCTCCTACCACTATTCAACAACAAGCTAGCACTAATGTAGGCCTGTTACTATTCAAGAAGTGTGTACTCATGTACAAATATTTAACAAGCTAGCTGTAATGTACAAATATTCAACAAGTGTGTATTCTAATGTAGGCTACTACTATTAAACAAGCTAGTGCTAATACTGTATCACTATTTAAAAAGCTAGCACTAGGCTAGTTAGCGACAGATAGTTTGTATTCACAGACATTCTCTATGTATGTATTATTGTAATGGAAGTACAGAGTAACTGATGAGTTATGCATTTTATTGTGAACTCTATTTTTAGTAGCCTACTTACCTTCCTCCACTTCAACATCATCAAATTCACCTGAAAAAGAAAAGAACACTGATTACACTTCATCATTGTGTCACTGTTATTGTTATTAATGTAATTAGTAAAATTGTGGCTAACTGCTACAAGCAAAAGTATAGCTAAATACTACAGTATACTTTTCCAGAACAAGCATTTGAATACATTAAAATCTGGAGTCTGAGTGCAGCATAGATCTTTCCATTTAAGGTTTGTTATGACACACCCAAAGATTGCTAAAGTCCTAGTTGCTGGACAAAAAAACAAACAAAAAAACAAAAGAAACCCCAGAAAATTACATTTCTTACCACTATCCCTCAGTAGCTTTAATGCAAAATGCCAGCAGTTGAAGGTGATGGGATGGTAGGCTTTCTCATAGCTCATTGCTCGACGAACTCTCTGTCTGAAGTTTTGTGGAATCCCTCCACGTTGACGAAATATTTTGTAAGGTCTGTCGTTTATGAAGTGTTTTATGTGTCTTTTGCACACATCTCCATACCATTTTGTTGGGCTAAGTGATGAAACAAGTCCATTTGTCTTGTCTTGAGGGACTGGGAGGGAGAAGAAAAAAGTTAAAAATAGTAAAATGTGTAATTTTGATACCCATAGTAAGACACATTAAATTCCATTATCTTGTGTTCCCAGTCAGATGACGCACTTTTGTGCCACCAACCTGTGAAGTCAATTATTTCCTCTTCCCCACAGTAAACACCAACATGGTAAAATCCAGAATGCGATTTTCTCAGAAAAAGGTCTCCGACTTCCAGATTGTTCCTGGGAGGCCCAGTTGTACTTTCCTCCACTTTGAAGAAGTTTTTGTTATGTATGCCCAGGATGAGTTGTATTTCATTACAGCTAAGCTGAAGGAGTGGTGGAAATTAATAATTCAACTTTTAAAGCACTAGGAGATATGGTGCAGCATAACAGTAATCTGTTGTATTCTCTTAATGTTTGCTTTAAATAACTACAATTATATGTGGATGCAGTAGAAACACATAACATGATGACAGAAAATTTTGGTGTTTTGTGTCACATTCATACCCCATCTTGTGATCCAGCCATTGATGAGTGAGTTGAAATTGAGCACACTGTTCCTGCTTGGTCTTGTTTCAAATATCATAGAAATTATATTAGTAAATTGTATAATCGGCTGCCAAGAAATTTAAGCACATAAATGCATCATCTAGCATTGCTGACCGTAGCCTACCATTGATTATAATGCTGCTGCTGCTAAGTGCTGCACGGATAACAGAAAAATAAGGACAGCTTCACTTCTTTACTTTGCATTAGGGAAAATTTGCATCGGGCAGTACTCCCTCACCTCTTTGCATCACCCTGTCACTGGTTTTCCAAAATACACTGGCAGACAAAAAATAATTCCTTACTTCTGGTGTGAGTTAGATATTGTATCTGTTTATATAGACTATTATATGGTCACACATTTTCTCAGTTCAGTTCAGGCATTTGTTGTCCCATAGGAGGAAATTTGGTTCGTATTAGTGGTACAAGACAAAATTTAACACACAAACACAAAGCACAAGAGTATTAACACTCAACCTAAACAGTCACAGCCACACTTGCACTTGACATTTGTCAATGGATTGATAAATATACAATATAAAAATATAATAAATTCTGAAACATTTTTAACACACACACACACACACACACACACACACACACAATGCAATGCAAACAAACAAAATTAACACTAAAAGACAGAATAAGTAAATTTCATTGTGTTTACAAAGTACTGACCTTCAGAATGGCACACGTATAGCTATTTTATTTATCCTTTATTTCACCAGGGTAGTCACATTGAGACAGTAGTCTCTTTTTCAAGTGAGCCCTGGAGCTATGTGTTGCATGGGTATGGATGATAAGTTTCTGTAGGCAGCAGGGCTCTCTCAATGTTTTGCCTTGGCAAACAAAAATGTGTCTGTGCTACCTCTGTACTGTGAGCAACTTATGAAGCATGATCCCTGCTGCTGCAGACCAGTATATAGACCTACATGTAATAGAGGCATAGGATGAGTGGAGTAGTTATTTTGGAGTAATCACATGCAATAAGACTAATTAATGTATTATGCAACTCATTGAGTGACGGTGAGTAAAAGATGTGTGCCAACAAAGAATTATAGAAGTCTCAAACATTAAAATGTTTGTATGTCGGAGCGCTCAACCCTATGTGCTGTAGCTCACATCATATCAGAATGATTCACTATAGCTTGAGCTTGAAGTGTAGGCCAACCAAAAATCACAAAACGTTGAATATAAATGTAAATAAAACCAAATATTATGATCAAAATCAAAAGGGGATTTTTTTTTCTTGTGTCTATGCTTACTGGGACAACTGATATGATGCCCACCTACATTGACAGTATCCCTGTCTTTAGACTGAGAATTTGTGCTGGTCAACTGCAGGTTACACATAGAAGAGTTTTTATTGTTCTTCTTGAAGTCATTATTTTATTGGGAATAACAAGGTGATATCACAGAAGTAACACATTTTTAAACATGCATTCCCATATATGTCAGGGCCAAGAATCAGGCACAATCCAAATCTTGAGAATGAATCATATGGGGATAAAGTTCATATGTACAGATTAAATTAATATAGAAGTCACACACAATGACAAACTTATTCCTGTGTTAAAGCTGTCTAAATTGGTGGCACTGTGTCTGTGAGAAACATCCTTGGGAGATTGCACACCCCCATATTCTAGTCCAAGGGTGTCAAACTGAGTTTTATCTAGGACCACATGAGCATTGGGATTTTCCTCAGAGGGCCGACATGCCAAGTTTACATGCACAAAACTAGGGTGAAAATGCACATTTCCTCATGTTTCTGACCATTGCTATTACACAGTCCTAATACACCACAACTTCATTTTGTAATCCTTACCTCCTAAGCAGGTCCACAATGCACCTCATAGAGAATTGCCAGGATTGTGTTGCGGAAACAAATTTTTTTTTTTTTTTGCATTACTAGAACCATTTTCAAACAAGCGACATGCCTACAATTTTGAATCGGGACGCATAAAATTATGTGAAGGGCCACATCCGGCCCCCGGGCCTTACGGTATGTTTGACACCCCTGTTCTAGTCTATTATAGTACCCTAAATTGTACTAGGTATTAGGATGAAATCCTCAGAGCTGTTGTAAGACCATTCTTTAGTGACGTGGGCCCTATACTTGTCTGTGTGTCTCTGGCAGCAGGTGGTCTAGGTAGGATGTACAGATGTGGCTTGAAGGAAATACCAACAATCGTATCTGTGTAGCTCCTCCAAAGTTCCCATGGGCATTCCTCAGATTACGAAAGTGTGGACATTGTCTAATCTGTTTCCTGTATGAATCAAATGAGGCACACAGTATACATTATATTAAAAATAGTCATTTTACTGTCTAGTATAGTGTGTAGATGAAAATCTATGTACTTCAAACTTACATTACTTACACTGTTGCACTGTAGGCCTAAGTTGTCAATTTTGCTTTTACCTGTGAAAGTCAAATTATAATATTTGTCACTTTTTATTCACAGCTGAAGATTCTGGAGTAATTTCAAGCCCATAAAAGACCAGTGGCTGTGTCATTCAACTGATAATGGAGCAACTCGGGTTTGATTTCCAAACTCCACATTGCAAGTCTACATCACTTAAATAGCAGTCTAGTTTAATTTAAACATACGTATGTTGCAGAGTTCTCACCATCATCCCCCAGAAGCCATAACGCGAAATGTAGACAGTTGAATGTGAGGACATTGTAGGGTTTCTCAAGACTCATTGCATCACAGACTCGTCTTGGAAAGTCCTCTGGAATACCTCCATCTTTCCTGAAGATTTTGTAGGGCTTCTTGTTTACAAAATGTTTGATGTGCCTTTTGCACACGTCACCACATGACAGTTTGCTTGATGAGATGGTCTGTGCTAATTTCTTCTCCTGTGGAACTAAAAAGAAAAGAAACAAACAAACGAAAAAGAATGGCTTCACAGAAAGGTCAGACCTGTATTTGTTATGAATGTTTGTTTTCCCAGCAAGCTACTTTGATTAAGGTCACTCAGTGGTAGCGTAGATGGTATCTGGCAAACATGCTAGTAGCCTTGATATTGTACTGTAGGTTTGTAGTTGGCACTATTTTGCCTTTGAGCAAAAAATGGTCCTCAGTATCGCGTTTAGAGGGGTCAAAGTTGACAATGCAAATTGGACAATCTGAACACCAAAACTAGCTGAAAACATTGCCCTCAAAAAATGCGTCAAGCTCCTTATCAATGGTGTTCAGTGTAATTACTAACAGAACACCTAATTGACCTGCATTCAAAATGAATTCAAACATGACAGTTTGCTTGATGAGATGGTCTGTGCTAATTTCTTCTCCTGTGGAACTAAAAAGGAAAGAAACAAACAAATGAAAAAGAATTGCTTCACAGAAAGGTCAGACCTGTACTTGTTATGAATGTTTGTTTTCCCAGCAAGCTACTTTGATTAAGGTCACTCAGTGGTAGCGTAGATGGTATCTGGCAAACATGCTAGTAGCCTTGATATTGTACTGTAGGTTTGTAATTGGCACTATTTTGTCTTTCAGCTAAAAATGGTCCTCAGTATCGCGTTTGGAGGGGTCAAAGTTGACAATGCAAATCGGACAATCTGAACACCAAAACTAGCTGAAAACATTGCTCTCAAAAATGTGTCAAGCTCCTTATCAATGGTGTTCAGTGTAACTACTAACAGAACACCTAATTGACCTGCATTCAAAATGAACCAATGTTTTCCGCCATGGTTTAGCCTGGCTTTGGCAATCCCGTCTACGTTTTAGCTTCACACAAGGGTCTGGGTTTGCATCCATTGACGAATGGTTGCTAGCTGAAGGTGTGAACTCTTAGCCTGACACGCCAGACTATATCATAAGAATGTATAGTCTGAGGACCACTGATAGACTGTGCCTCAATGGAGGGGCGAGTGATTGCGTTGTCTTTCAAACTGCCTCTCCACGTAATAGGCTAGCGTTCCAGCCAGTGGTACCAGCTGGTATATCAAACTTTTCCCGTAGCCCATCGGTAACACGGCAAAGACATCTTTTTTCAGAACGAAAGACTTCAGTGCACTTTCTTGTTTCACTTTCAAAGAAAATGACAAGTGCAATTCCTCCAAAACTAAAGCCAAAGACGATTCTCTATATACGGCTCTGGTTTGAGCAGGGCTGTCGTCATCGTACAAAGCCCGCCTTACGATTTCCTGTACACATACCGCGCTGTGATTGGTTATCCGCTGCCAGAGTCAGGATAGAACGGGTTTCTATCAGGGGTCTCTAGACGTATCCGCTGTGCAACTTCAAATTTGCTACCTCTAGGGGTACGTCTAGAGTTCTAGGCTAGTGAACTCTAGAAGTTTGAAACAATTAAATCTAATTTCACCCAATTGCTAACATTATTATTGCTAACTAACATTACACAATCGCTTGGTAATGAAGTAAGCTACTCTACAACAGCAGAAACCTGACGTAATCTCTCACAATTCCCGATCCTGCTTGCTGTTTTGCTCTGTATAGAATAGCTCGCTGCAAACAATGCCAATGACCAGAATGGAGGGAGGAAGATGATTATCGAGTGGAAGTATGTAGGAAGTCAAGGCCAAGCTACCCATGGTGGAACAAGGAGTTGTTTTTGTGGCAGTGACCAGACTTGCCATCTTTATCTATAGACAGCACTTGTCCTGTACTTTGGAGATGGGGCTTGGGGGGAAATCTGAAGAAATGTTTATTTTCAAATGTGCAAACGTTGTACCCTACCTTTAACACTAAGTACTATAGCTCAAGGGGAGACTAGCCCTGAAATAATGGAGTCAACAACAGTAAGTTGCTTTGAATAAATGCATAAATAAACGTCTCACACTGTGTTGCCTCTAGACCAGGTCAATATGTTCCCAAGTAGACATTTCATGAGTATACATAATGAAATGTATCCACTTAAGTGTCTAGTCAATGAGTAGATCTGCTTGTAAATCTAAGTACCTAGGGAAGCTACTCTCACTAGAGCCTTTTACATTTTTTTCTACATGTTCCACCAATAGTCTCACAGGCACACTTCACCAGATACTCTTCACCATTTGCTAAAATGTGCCGAATCCCTGTGCACTACATGTGCGACATGAAAACTACCTGTGAAGTCAATGACTTCGTTGTTCCCACAGTAAATTCCGGCGTGGTACAGTTTCCCATTCATCTCTCTCAGGAACAGGTCTCCCTCTTGCAGCTCATTCCTGGGAGCCCCTGTGCGACTCTCCTCCACGGCAGTGAAGCCTTTGGGCCCCTTACCCATCAAAAGACATATGTCTTCCCAAGTCAGCTGAGGAAATGGAGCAGGAAGAAAATATAGTTAACAATAATCTCTGCAGTGGGGGGTGAGTCGTCTCTTTCAATAGATATATATGTTGTGCATAAATGGTTCTACTTAGGCCAAACCTACTAGCACAGATAAATCACAGAGAAATGTTTGTACATAGTGAATACTGCAAACAGCTGTGGAGAAAATAGTTGAGTGACATATAGGACTAGGCTATAAAATATTGTGACATCCCACAGGGGATGCATTTGACTGTATGTTTGGTGTCTTTCATACCCACTTATCTTTTTCACCCATGGGTAGGTTGTGGGTCAGTCAATTGTAGACAAGAATGAAGCTCTTAAATCTGTTCTGGGATCAGCGTGGATCATCTACACACCATGGGAATGCGCTGAGAGAGTACTGAAAACAAAGCATCCATATTGAAGCATATTATTCACAGATCTGCACGTGTACACAGCTACAATATATATATGAAGAGTTCAGATGCAAAACCCCCTAAACACCATTTTTGTGAAAACTGAGTTAATGATATTGTGTGAATCCTGTATAAATCTAGAATATGTAAATTAAATGTTGTTGTGAAAAAAATTAAATAAAACCTACTCCCCTGTTAAAATATCTGTACAATCAAAACAATGTAACGCCTGATAAAAATGGCCTTTTTCTCAAAAAGTGGTCAAGTGGAGTTAGGGGGTTTTGCATCTGAACTCTTCATATACGTAACTTGACCTGTTGACACAATAGCGACACTATTTCATTGACTGAAATCCAACTCCTATACTGTATAGCATTTTTTTTTAAAGAGATCCACCTAGAGTATGGGAAGCACAGTTCGTTTTTATGTGTTGGTGGTGTGCTAGCATGAGAAATAAAAAATATATATGTGCAGGGAATTCCACGTGAAACGTAAACATGCCATTATACCGTTGCAATTTGACCTGAGAAATAAATCATTGCTTAATTGCAACGTGACCCTGTATAACTGTGTCAGAAGACGGCTTATAGCTACAGTGCTGATTATGTCTTGTGTGCTCTGACGCAGTAAACATAATAAACTCACTGCACACTTCCTGACATACTTCATCCCCTTTCTAATTAGATCCCCCCCAGTCCCCAGTCCCACTCCTTTCCTCCATCTCAACTTATGTCTATCCACTGCTTCCTGTCTTGTCCCACTCCGCTCAGATCATGTTCCTGCATGGTAATTGCACACATTTTCAAATAGCAGCTCTATTTGTATAGAAACTTTAACAATGTCCATGGGATGTTTGCTGATTTTATGGTTGTGGGTGGCCAATATCTTTGTATTTATTTTGTCAACATTATGGTAATAGCTATAGTACAGGTAATAGTGTTTTTATTGAATAATATGTTTTTCTTAAGAACTGTTGACTGTCTATTGAAAGAAAATAATCAAATGCACTATATATGCACATCATTTAACCTAACAAATAGGCAGTCACAGAATTGAAACACCAATCAGTTCAAAAGGGAGTGGATCCACAGTGCTAGTGCCCAATTGGCCACTTTTGGCAAACAGAATTGGTCCCTTTGTTTCGCACCTTGATTAAAATTTAAGCCATTGTTGCATCTGTATTGCTATGATTTGCTCAATCTCTATAGTTTCTCTGTTTTGAAATGCTTTAAGACACACCAGGGATTTCTTAAGAACTTCTTAAGATCCAATTAGCTTGCAAGTCTTAGTCTCTGTTGTCAAGTGCTGACACATCAGTGATATTGCGTCAATCAATGCAGAGATTTTAACAGTTTTAATCATGATATGTGCAACAGAGAGAAAGTTAACAAAATGTCCTGTGATTCCCCTGCACTAAGGCCGGGTATAGAACACCCCCACCCCACCCAATGCCTCTTCCTCCTCCTCCTCCTCCTCTTTGCCTACTTGCTTGAGAGATATGGCGGGAGGTGATGGATGCGTGTGTGGGAGTCTCCTCAGGCCTATAATCACACTGATGACAAAGCAGAGCAATTCTCACCTGACATAGTTAACGCCTCATTTCCACTGCTGGCATGGGCACGCCACGCCAATAAATATGCATTCCTGCCTTCGCTGACAGCTTTCACCCTGTGTTTACGTGTATGTATGAATGAAGATGTGTGTGTGTGTATGTGTGTGTGTATTATGTCTGCAAACTTATTTACATGTGGGTATGTTAATGTATGGATGGAATGTGTACTGACACTTGCTGGTCGTACATTTTTATGTCTGACTGACTCTACCTTTTATATTTACTTGTCTTGTGTGTTGGAGTGTTGAAGATAATATCTGCTTTTGGTATTTGTTAACATGAACACTTGTTTATCTGATATTGTCAGTGGCTTACCTCTCTGGCATAGAGGACCTTTTGTGAACCAGATCTAGTTCTTCACTGACTTTATTTGTCCTTTTTTCCCCTCCTACTCTCTTTGTGGGGGTATCTATGCCTTTATCACAACGGGCTTCCCAGAAAACAGGGCTGACATGCCAGCACACCTCAGCCGAGCCGCCCAGGGTGCTTATCTTCTGGCCAAATGAGGGTTCCTGTCTGCAACCTCCCTCACCTGTGCCAAGCACTTCTCTCGTGACCTTGGGGAAGATGAGCAGTAAGGTCAGGACATGCAGTGCGTGAGTTCATGCCCAAACCCACCCTACAGAAAATAAGAGAGAAATACTTTTTTATTATTTGGTTTAAATCTAAATGAATCCTTCAAGTCCAATATTCTGAGTTCCACATCACAAACACTGACACAGAGAAAAATAAAAAATGCTGTTTGAAGTGAAGAGTTAGATCAGAAGAATGCACTAGTGTTAAAACATGTTAGAGGGTTTACTGGCAAGCAAGCTCTGGAGCCACTTTCCTTAAACAGTCTGTGGTTTCTCTTCCCATCAAAAGAACTCTTCAACTAATTTATTCCTTTATTGAAAGAATAGTGCTTTGTCTCTTATTTTATTCCCAGACAGCGTACACCACTGCAAAAAAGCCAACACCTCTCCGCAATCCTAGTCACACACCCACCTTCACTTTTGCTGCATTCACAGACCATAAAACATAGCCCACAACCGCTAACACAACAATGGCAGAGAGTATTAACAACGTGATAGCAAGACAGTGGTGCATGATTTATTTGTTTTGAGGGAGATTTTCATAGTTCTGAGGCTGTGATGTCTAGCCCTCTTCCCCCTACCAAGGACTGTACAGGCAAAAAAAGTAAAACAAGAGACTCATTTGAGTTGCCAACTGGAGAAATGAAGTGTAAACAGTCACATACCTCCCATTTCTTCGCACAGTGTATGGAGACGCCAAAAAAACAATTCAATTAATCTCTGGCTGGGGGAACCACGGCAAAGAGGCTAAACATAATTGTGATGAGGACAGGAAGAAGGACACAGACTGA
Source organism: Sardinella longiceps (assembly GCA_027497455.2). Lineage (NCBI taxonomy): Eukaryota > Metazoa > Chordata > Actinopteri > Clupeiformes > Clupeidae > Sardinella > Sardinella longiceps. The sequence goes on along the minus strand of JAODXP020000017.1, from coordinate 27,237,610 downwards.
AATCGAAGAACTGGAGAAAGAGCGAAAGAGAGAGAGGGAGTGGGAGAGAGAGAGAGAGGGAAACTTGGAGAGAGAATAGACAAGACTATAAACAGTGATCAAGCTGGCTATCTACATTCATGAAATGCATCTCCATAGAAACCAGCAGGACCACATATGGGTGCCTTAAAGGAAAGGTTTTGTGGCTCACGCTGGCCTCTGTGTCTGAGTCACAGGCACATGACGTGAAGGTATGCGGGAGACAATGACACGCTGTGTACATCTGCCTGCTCAGATAGCATCAGCAAGTTTTACATCCCTGTCTGCAATGATAGATTGTGCCATGGTGGCAAGGAGGTGTTTTCCCCCTTTAGCAGTCTGGTTGTAAAAAAAAAAAAAAATCCCCATAAAGTCTTTGGAGAAAAAAGGGCCCTGACTGGTTACATTGAAGAACTCTTAAATGTTCCACTACAACTCCCTAAAGAACATTTCAGGCTTGCCATGAAGGTAGTCTTTATCAAGCCGTTCATCAGAGTGATCTAAGCGTGGCCTTTAAGTGGTATTTTATTGAACATCCCTCTTTTTAAGATCACCAAACCGGCAATGTTTGAACTTGTTTCACCATGATGATGGTTAATGTCTTTCAGCGTTATTCATGATTTAAGGTTATGTTAGAGATACTAGGTTCACATGGTGTAGATGCTGTTTAATCTTACTCTGATTTGCCACTTCAGTTGAATTGTTAGATGTGTATGCTGTCACACCATTGTCACTACATCCCTCCCCAGCATGAAACGATTAGCTGTAAACCTCGATCCTTTGTCTTAATATGTCAAGTCACATACCTCAATCTCAATTCAAAGGCCGGCGATTACGTGTATTTCCAGTAAGTTGTCAGTAAGGCGCTATACAAGTGGTAATTTGGTCTTGAATGAAGCCCAAAGAATGTTTTAAAGGCCATTCCTGACTTGAATAACAATGAAATGTCCATCAACTTTACAGTCATGGCCATTTGTTTAAAAAAAAAGCTTTCACTGTTTCCTGAGCAAATGCCTCGCTTGCAACAAAAATAACTTGTACGGTAAAAATAGTTTGTGAACTAATAGCGCATTCTTTGGCCGTGACATGCTGATGGATCGGCGTTTACCCTTTTTGTCGTCCAAATGTTGCTGCGCTCCCTGGGCTGTTTGGAGAGGGGCCGGTGGGATACAGGTTTCCCAGAATAGGCCCTAGTCTTTTGTGGCGAAAAGGATAATTGTTCATCTGAGCTCACCCAAGATGCCTCTCCACCTCCCCAGCCCTACACACACACACACACACACACACACACACACACACACCTCCCAAATCCAAATGGCAATATAAACTTTTGCTGCATTCTTGGGCCAAGAGTTATGTTGACTTCTCGTGCTCGGGCCGGTGATACGAGCTTGCTTTTATAAGTGGGAGGCTAAGGGGCTGGATGGTGTGGGGTAGGCTGGGTGTGACTGATAGCCTGTCAGTGGGGGGTGGAGGGCAAAGGAAGGATGGAATTGTGTGTGTGTGTGTGTGTGTAAGGGGGGTGGGGGGGTCATCTTGCCCATGTTTGAACACAGTGGTGTGGTGTGAGTCAGTGCTAAGTTATGAGGGAGTGTTTTGGCCCAAATGAATGAGAGCTTGTTTATGTGGGTCAGTGGGCTCTGCTCAGCCTCCCTCTCTCTCTCTCTCTCTCTCTCTCTCTCTCTCTCTCTCTCTCTCTCTCTCTCACTCCCTCACTATATCTCTCTGGGCTCTGAGCTGCAGGAAATGACCAATTCTCACAGCTCAATGGGAGAGCGCGCGGGTAAGTAAGTCAAACAAGCCCGGTGCCTCCAAGGAAAAAGTATTTGTGTTCCACAGAGATGAGGCCCATCTGAGGGACACTAATTATCTACTAGGAGACCAAGTTCCTACATGAGATACATAATATAAGAGATGCATGCATCATTTAACGAAGAGAGAAAATGAGTAGATTGGCTATGTTGGCTTGAACAACCTGCTTGGTCAATAGGAAATGAAGATTTTGAGTGTAACTAATGCTGGCTTAATGTATCATGTCACATGCACACAGATTTAACTTGCTATTTGCTCAGCTGTTTTACACTGAGGAGGCCTTGAATTAAACTGCAGCAGATAGAATAATTCAATGCCCCCCTATGGTACCATTTTATGAGACAAATATTTGAGTAAATATGACGACATACATGGAGGGGGGTGTAACTAAACTTCAAATTTTTTTGTTTATTTATTTTTTTGACGACAAAATGAAAACAAGATGCTCATAATTAGTTGAACAACATTCAGCATATTTGGTTGGTTTTCAGAAACCTAAGAGGTCTACATTTTCCAAGTTAGACATTTAGCACCTACTTATCACAGGCCGTATTTTAAGTGATTATCTATCATTAATCTATTACATACTGAAGGTATTAACAGATTAATATAAGGAATGCAATGTTCTAGTTGGACCACTACTTTTATTTAACATCGTCAATGTTAAGTGATGTTATTAGCAATGATTTTCTTATTTGGGAAAACTGCTCGTGATTCTTAGTTGCCTGTGCCAATTTGAAATGTTTTTGCCCTAAACACGTGATGATGATCACACATCACACTTTATTTGTCCTCATCATCACCATTTACCGGTAGGCCTACATACGCATAGAGATGTGTTCAACAAGTGTTTAATGTGTGGTCTACATATCTTTCTATTTAAGGCCTTCTGTTAAAAACAGCTCTCACAACAAAATGTTATTATTAAAACATTTAACTGTCTTTACGTCAACTGATAAAATTAATAGCGTCAAAAAAGATACACCACCAACAATAATCATGATCTACTGTATAACCTGGACAAAAGTGTACCAGAAGATGAAAATGAAAAGATCAACAATTTCAATTATCAAACCACATGACATGACACAACAATGCCAAATCACACTCCCTCAACACAAAAATGAGGGTTGATGTCTGCCAGTTCAAGTGTAAACAGCCAAAGCAGAGTTAGCATTTCATAAAATGTTCCAGAAAGTTCATCCTGAAATCCTTTCAGCACATCCACCTGGAATATCAGCAAGAAGGAGTGGCACCCCTCCTTTGTCACCGCTGTCAGAGGACTGAATGGAGCTGGCCACTTTGAAACGCCAGGAAGAGAGGATTAGCCCGGAAGGTAGGAATTAAAAGTGTGAGTGAGCGGGGGCTCAGACATTGCGGTCACTCCTTCGTCCACTCTCCCACGTCCTGCCGCTGAACCGGCCAGCTGGCTGACTGGCTGCCCGACTCCCCGTCTTGTCTGTCTGTCTGGGGAGGCCATCTCTCTCTCTCTCTCTCTCTCTCTCTCTCTCTCTCTCTCTCTCTCTCTCTCTCTCTCTCTCTCTCTCTCTCTCTCTCTCATCTCTCTCTGCCTTTGTGTCCAACTAACTTGACCCTCCCCAGACAGAGGGAAGAGGGGGGCAGACTGCATGGAATGCCTTTTGTAGTGCCGGCCACTCAAACTGTTGCGGACTGTCCGGGCATCTGGGGTCAGTGCTCACACCTCCAGAGGTCTCTGTCAACAAGGAGGGGGGGAGGAATTTCTTTCCTCTCGGACTCTTGAATGTTATCAACACCACCCCCTCCCCTCCTCCCCCCCCCAACACACACACTCCCACCCACCCACCACCAGCACCCTGACCCACCCCTGATGGGACAAGAAGACCACCAATACCCCAGCGTGGGACACAAGAGTTCACCCCATTCTCCAGCGGGGCAGTTGTAACATGTGGCTGAGCCGAGTGAACTCAGTGATGAGGAATGCAAGGCTGTGTGTACTAATCTTCCCCGTTTCACATACGTGGCAAGGGTATCATTACCCTATGATGGATGTCTGTTTGGAGAGCAGGGAGGCTCTCGTCCTCTGACTTTGATGCTCGCCTCCACTTTTAAATGCTTTGACATTAACTATTCCAAAGCTACTGAGAGAGTGAGCAAGAGGGGGGGAAAGAGAGAGGCGCTCAGCAAAGGGCACAGGTGTTCTCTCACCGCTGACAAGGGAATCAAAGAGAGATGTCTCCACCTACCACCCCTCCACCTCACTCACACACACACTCACACACACACACACACACCACCACCACTAAACTCCTTGCTTCACATATTTTCAACCTGCCGCAGAAGAGAAGAGAGCAGGTCACCGTGGCCCACTGCCAAGAGCTAAATGGATGCATACCATCCTCAGTCAGTCTTCGCTGAATGCTAATCTCTCTGCACCCCCTATTTATCCCCCAAACATCTGCTTTCCAACTTTGCATGGTGAAATTTTGTTTTCGCCAGATTTTTTTTGTTTTTGAGTGTGTGTGTGTGTGTGTGTGTGTCGAGACTGCACCATGCAAGGAACTCTTCACCATGAACCACACGTCCAGAATCACGTCTTTGCGTGGAGAAGATCACACGACTCCTCTTCCTCAGTGGTCACACTCTTCCTCTGCTTGATCACTGGACGTCGCGCTTAATCCGAGGCTTCCGCCGTAACCCCACTTTCACCCGCTTCTCATCTTCCCATCCCCAGTCCACCCTCCCTCTCCCTGCATCCCTCTCCTGCCTGTGGCATTAAACTGCCTTTAAGCCCACTAATATCCTTCAGATGCTCACAATGACAACCATACATCCACCCAACCCCCACCAATACAAAAAAAGAGCCTCTTCTTGTATTCTGTTCTCCGTCTGGTGTCCCCACCACCTCAACCCAACTGGACCCCCCACCCCCCGCACACACACCCACACCCCCAACAGATGCCTCCATCTTGATTTCCATTTTTTTGTTCTTTTTCTCTACCTTTCTTTTATCTCTCGCATTACCGCCCACTAACTTATCTTTGGACTTGGACTCGCTTGTGACACCCAACCTCCACCCCACCCTTTTTCTTCTCCATATTCTCCCTCTGACAATTTGTCTTTTTTTTACCCCCCATCTAACATGTGCACACACACACACACACACACACACACTCAGAGCCTGAGATACATTTGGGCCGTTGCGTGCGAGGGAAAGAGGTATAGTCTTTCATCAAGCCCGCACAAGTGAAAGGAGGGGGACCGGGGTGGGGGTGGGGTAGGAGGAGAAGGAGGGGTGGAGATGGGGGGGGATTCTTGGGTGGAGGGAAGGATGGAAGGGATGGCAGGAGGGATCGCCTTTCAAAGGAATCTATCTTTTCATTTATTTTCTTTCGTTTCACTGCTGTTTAAAAGGCCGGGGTTGGAAGAAGAAAAAAAAAGGAGTGGAAATGGTCCAGGTGACCATCACTCATAAGTGCCCGTCTCTTTCAGGCGACTCGCTGACTTGTCAACAGAGAACAGAGGAGGTATGAGAGACAGAGAGACACAACCACCCCCCTCCCAACCGTGGACACACGTGAAGATATTATCTGTGCCAGACGCAAGCTTTTCCATTCTAGTTGTCAGTCTCTTGAGTGAAGTTCACTGGGGGACCCCTCTGAAGTCCATGGATGCTGGCTTTGGTTTGAAACTCGACCCTGTTGTAAAAACACCTCGGTGGTCATCCTGCAAGCCTGCAAAATGTCCACATCAGTGAATGTGAAGTCAAACAAGACACTGACTCAGATAATTTTCTTCAGATGAGATCTAACACACCATTTTGTGGAGGCAACACCCCCTACCCCACACACACCCAAACATACAAAAAAAAAAAAAAAAAAAAAAAAGCCCTAGCCGACGGAGTCATGATTGAGTTGTGTGATATACTCATGTTGTTGGGAGTGATGTCATGTTTGCCTTTGCTGGGCTGTGGAGGAGTAGCTCTCAATTCCATGGGAAAGACTAAGAGGTGTGTGTTAGAATACAGGACTGGGTGTGGGGTATATGGAAGGGGGTCAAGAGTGGCTGTGGGTCGTTGCCCCAAGCATGATTACCTCAGTGGTTAACACTTCATTACCTGGCACTTGCCATGGCTTTCCATGAGTGACGGCCCCCATCGGGCTGCACAGTAGACACCAGGCTCCACGTAATGGCCTCTTGGGCTTTTAACAGTGACAGTCAAGGACCACCCCAAGTCAAACAAACAGTGGGGGGCTTTGGAGGGGGTGGAGGGTGGGAGTTGGTGTAGATGTCTAACTGATGGCTAACACATACTCAATCTTGTACCACTAACTCAGGAAAGGACACCCCCATCACCCCCAGGTTTATCGCTCCTGTCAGCTCAGGCTACCTCCTACTTCACATCCATCAGCGGGCATCTGTCTGTGTCCATCAGCCGGAGGGTGGAAGCCGTCCTACTGGAGCCCACGCTCACAGGTGATGGAGAATGGACGAGGAAGTAGCCAAGGAGGCTTATGGGGGATGGGGCTGGAGGTGGTGTTGAAGGTGGGGTAGGGTAGGGTATGGTGGGCGGGGCAGGAAATGATATGCTAAGACTGGCATTGATCGACGATTTGGAAGAGCCTTCCCAGCTGGATTCTGTTCCGGCCATCAATCTCCTGTCACTACAGACATGGAGTGCAGAGGTTGTAGAGGCTAACACAGTGTTAGCAGCTGAACAACGATGTTTAGAGGGACTCTAGGCAACTTTTCGCCATTGTTTGAGATATCCTTTTTTATTAGAGAATTTTTTATGGTACCATCTCTAAATGAATTTGGATGATATGTACTCATTTGAAGGGTGGATAAGTGCAAGATTTATTCCCCTCAGCCATCCAGGATATGCACACATGGGGGTAGTAAACCACCTCAAAGTAAAAGCAAAGCTATTTACAGCATGATATTGCTAATTCTTTTGCTAGCAGACATTATGTTCTACTAGAGCAAGAAAGACTGACAAAATGTTTGTAACGTATGCCTTTTATGTAGCTAGTTCACTAGTTTTACAGCAAACAGCAAGCACAATTTCCCTTTAACTCAGTGTTTAGTAGAAGAGGAGCAAGTTTCACTGGGATGGAAAGGACAAGAAATAATAAAATGCATCAGTGATTGAATAATATATTCCAGCATTTATTCCATTGGATGGACTGGAGAGACTATGGAATATATTCTCCCTATTCTCCCGTTCGCACTACAGCTTGAGCTTGCACTTGCCGTGAGCACATGACTACGTGCGACATCCCAGCAGTGCAAACATCTCCTGCAGAGCTTTTCCACTTGGCCCTTTTTCCCATGCACAGAGAGAGAGAGAGAGAGAGAGAGAGAGAGAGAGAGAGAGAGAGAGGATCTCTCATCAGCCGCTCTGCAGAAGGGCCCCGTTGTAAATGCCACCCCGCCCCTTTTAAACGGGTGACATTTAACTTTATTTCAGAAAAGGAAAGTCGGAGAGGAAAAATAAGTGGAAAAGAAAAGCATATGAAAGAGAAGAGAGAGAGAGAGAAGGGGGGTTGGGGGGAAGAATAAATGATATATTTAATCACAGGAACACTGACCCAGGAAAAAAAAAGAAGAGGCAGACACAAGTGGAAACCAAAAGGAATGTGCCTCAGCTGGGAGATGCATTGAGCCCATTTTGCTGCATTTGTACTTAAAGGGAGGGAGGGTTGAGATGAAGACTGGCTGAGGGCTAAAAAAAAAGAAAGAGTGAAAAGAAGAAAAAAAAACAAAAGAAAAAAGGCAAGACTCAGCTCCTGGTGGTGGGTTATGGTCAATTGCAGCCCTCTGTGCAACAAGCACAACCCCACTACCCTTACAGACATTGCATTGTGGTCCATTTCCCTGGGCAGTGTTGCCGGTCTTTCACTACCAGACTGGCTGGTATTGTATGTTTCGTCTGTGGAGCTCTTGTGTACCACCGGGACGGGCAACTGCTTTTTACATTGGCATTCTCTACAGTGTTGGTGTACAAAACCACCACCATTGTTTTATCCTTTCATTCTATGGAAATGCTAGACAGCACGTCATACTACTGTTGTGGCACCAAATGTTTATCCACACTTGATAAACTGTTTATTGAACTATTTTGAAATATGAATAACTAGATCGTGGATGAGGTCACAAATGTTTTAAAACTGATTGTCGTGTAGGGGCGCGTCTTTGGTAAACCCTCTGTGATTGGCTGAAGGCTCTGCTGCTGATGTTGGCACAGCTCGTAACAATGGCTGGTATTTCAGTCTCCCAGCGTGTTAATGCAGATTCATTCATCACAAGCACACGGTCAGGCAGACACTGAGGAAGTGGCGAGAAGCTTAAAACCAGACAAAAAGAAAGAGAGGAAAAAACGACAAGTCCCGTGCATGCTTTCGAGAGTAAATATTGAAAATGCCATTCCTCCTCCACCACTATTGTTTTCCTTTGCAGACAGAATTTATTTGTTTAGCCTCTGAAGAGACACAGGTCACAGGTAAATCTCATTCAGGGCCTTAAAACTCTCCTGCACAAGTGGTTTCGGGTCACGCTACATGAAACCATGACAAATGAAAAACACATAGAGAAACGCACATCGCTTGTCAGAGATAGTTCCGGAATAGAAGAGAGAGGGGTTATGCATGCACTGAGATTGGCCTGCTGGCACATGGAGAGGAGCGGAGCAATGAAAAACGGCACACATGCTCACACGACCAGACAAGCGCTCCAAAACACACAGCATAGGGGAAGAATAGAGAAAGTAGGTTAACCACAACACCCAATAGCCCAACACAACCCCAACAATTTGGCCTACTTCCTTTCAAACCGTTTTTCATTTCGGGACAGGTTTTGAGGGTCAACTCATGTGAGAAGCAATCTGCTCATTCTTGTCCGCATATCTAGTAAATGGCTCTAGTTTGAAAAATGATTGTTTTTATCGTACAGTGGTTTCCTACCCCTATATTTATAACATTTTTTTCTCTTTATTTCGGTATTTGATTCTTCACATATGTTTGCTCGGCCTGGGAGAAGAAGAGAGAGAGAGAGAGAAAGAAAGGGAGGAGAAGGAGGAGAGAGAGACCGGTCTGCTTCCTCTCACTGTAAATCTAAATTGATTAATTATAAATATCTCTAGCTTGTATTATGAAGTCTCCACAAACTTGGCCCGGTAGGAGCCTCTGTTGGAACTCACAGGCTGAGCGGACCTACCTCCCTGTTTTATGATGTGTGTGTGTGTGTGTGTGTGTGTGTGTGTGTGTGTGTGTGTGTGTGTGTTTAGAGTTTCTTGTTTAAAAGGCACCGCACACAGATGAACAGGCCTCAACCATCAGAAGCAACAGGTGGGCTGGATGTTCTTGCAGACTTCCAGTTTTTTTGTTGTTGCAACCAAATGGCTGCTCTTTAAAAGAAGTCCTACAGCACTTCTTCTCTGAGCTTTAGTGCTTCCAAATAAAACTTAAATGTGCATGCAGAAATGCACACATAAAGTTTCAGACAGAGAGAGGCCTTTGACCTCAAGTTTCACACAGGCCATTTTTGTGTTGTGCTGCTTTTCCAAAACATCAACAAAGCAACAAATGCGTGCATGCATTTTTGGCCACAACTGCAAAGCACATAAAAGTTAAGACCAGTTTCCTTGTACACACACACACACACACACACACACACGCAAATGTCCACATTAGAAGACAGCGTCTTTCATTTACTCTCCATTTTGCCCATGATGTCCTCCTCTTGCGTCTCTTGTGCACATACATGTACACACACACACATACACTGCAGACATATTACAGAAAAAGCAGATACATCTGCACTTTCTCTTTTCCTCCTGTCCATTCCACCCCCACCTCCGTCTTTACCCTCCCTCCCTCCCCCCTCTGAGCTGGGGGCCTTCTCCGACTCTAGTGCTCTGGCAGAGCCACGGCAGCCCTGGGCTCAGCCTCTGTAGTGGTTTGAGAGCGGGCCAGACATTCCTGAGAGGATCGCTGCCCAGACATCCAGCGGCAGCCAGTCAGCACCGAATTCCAGAATAGCAGCACGGTGGCTAAAAATAGCGACGTGGACAGGAGGCTTTGGATTGGGAAAGAAAACGAGGAGCCCAAAAACAAAAGAGAAAGAAAGGAGACAAGGAGTTTTTCTGTGTGTGTGTGTGTGTGTGTGTGTGTGTGTGTGTGTGTGTGTGTGTGTGTATGTTGGATGAGGAGGAACAACATTCAAAATGACAGTGCAATAGGGGGGATTTACTGCTGTGAATCTCGAACTGTGACCCACGGAAACGTTGTGCGTCCTTTGAAAGTGATCCGAGTCAAGCCTCGAGAAAAGCACTTTCAACCCTTCCCCAACAAACTGCTGCTGCTCTCGCCTTCGTCTATTCGCTCGCTTGCTCGCTCTCCTGTTTGTTTTTCCTTGCGATGAGCAAGGGCAGCTTGGTTTTCCAACCTCTGCCATTAAAACCGAAGGTCTGGAATATCCCGCTCGCTTCTGCAGCCAAGCGGGCCTTAAAGCCAAAAAGCACTGACTGCACCCATTTCCTTGCTTCTCCTCCTCTTCCCTCAAAGTCTCCACTCCACTGGCAGAAACATGGCCTCTCTCTCTCTCTCTCTCTGGCTCGCTCACTCGTTCACTCCAAAAGGACTTCAAGCTGTCGTGTGAAAACTGCTACTGGGCCCCTGCGGCTCTCCCGTAACGACGCTTTCATCTTTTGTGTCGCCCCAGTATCTGCCTAATGTTTGGTTGGTGGTGGTGATGAAGGCTATCGAGATACGTTAAACGTCACTGAAGTGGTTTTCTTGAGGCGGTGGAATATTGCCGCTGATGTATTGAGTGTCAACTTCCAGTTCTGTGGGTTTTTGGGAACGAGGGGGCAGCTAGCCAGTTATAGAGTCCAACCTCAGCCCCCCGACTCCATCTAGGCCTTACTTTACAGACTCTTTTGAAGAAAGGGGGCTTTGTGGAAAAGAAAAGGAGGGGTGAAGCCGGAGTGAAAAGGTCCACCAGCTGCATTTTATTTGAGGGTCAAGAGGAAGCTAGATTTCGGACTCTGGGAAAAAAAATGTGGTGAAAACCAGGTCAAACTTGTTGAATCTTGCTATATTCAGAATATGAATGAGTGTATGTCTTTTCTGATTCATGTTTTGTGTTGATAGGGCTGATATGATTCAGAAGGAGGTCTTGCATATCAGAACATCAGGAGAAAAGAAAAAAAAGAGAAGGAGGGAGGGAGGCCTTGGGAAGGCCCGGGTGAATTCTCTGTGGTTCATTCACACACTGAGTCACTTTCATTCTCCCTTCACTTTGCCCCCCCCCTCCCCCCATGTATGCTCTCTCCTCTCTGGGGAACAAAGCCAGATGTCGGTGCCAGCACTGTGCAATGCTGCACACCTGGGATCACCCTAGGCACCTTAGTGCTCTGCCCCACCGCAAACAGTCTCACCAAAACCTTCAGTGGGGGTGTTGCAGGGGGTTTGCACTTTCCTGGAATTTTCTGGATCGTACCAGACTGAGGCATGGATTGCCATGGATTGGCAGAGGCCTGCTCTTCCATCTGACTGATAGCCCTGTTTGTGTTGAGTGGCTGAGGATGGAACGCTGCTACTTGCTGTGTTAGCGTGTTAGCGGCGTGGGAGTTTGGGGCTGCCGGGGCCCTTGTCCTGGAACACAGCCGGATGGACTCTGTGTGTGTGTGTGTGTGTGTATTTCTGTGTTGTATGTGTGTGTGTGAAAGAAGCCTCTCTGCTCGTGCTGCACGAGCCAGCAGTGCTCCCCTGCTCCTCAGTGTTTAGGGCCCTGGAGCCCAGCAGACTCCATCCATCCATCTAGTCAGCCCGCCAGCCAGCCAGCCAGTCAGTCAGCCAGACGGCCGCCCACTCCTTCCAATGTGGATCGAATTAAGGCCGTGCAGGCAGTCATCTCCCTTTACAGCCACAGCGAACTCCTCCCTATAGCGCCATGCAGATCGTTCCCATTCCCACCCCCCCTGCTCATGCCCCTGCACCAAACTCTTTCTACTCGGGGTTATTTATCTCCTGATTCTCTCCAGCAGATTCCAGTCTTTTGATATCCTTTTAATTTGACTTGCAGATGTTAAATCTACTTTATGGGTGTATATGTTTGTGGTTTGTTACATACAGTACATTGTACGTGTCTGCTTTGTATTTACTTTTATTACAAAATTGCCATTTGAAGTCAATTTACAGTATTTGTTTTGAAGGATATGTAAGCACAGGTACATTGCACACATTTATATAGCTGTTCTATCTAGAAGAAACACACAAACAAAGGGACACAAAGACAGAAAATCCTTGAAATGTTTTTTATTGAAGTTGGTGTTACAGTGGTTTTTGTTTGAATGAACATAAAAGGCGGACACAATCTTTTTTTTTTTTTTTTTACCATCTCCCTGTCACATACTAACTACCACCATCAATTCCCTAAATGCACAGTAAAAACATGCTTGCTAATGTCACCACAATTTATGTCAATACAAATGTCTGAGTACAGGCTTGACTTGGGCATGGAGTAAGTAGCATTAAGTCAAACAACATGGCTTCCCCACCAATAAATAGGCGTATAAAAACACAAATGGTATTTTATTTTTCCTTATCAAAAATGAATGATCATGATCATAAAAGATAGCAAAGGCACTGAACACAAATCACCTTGGCAGTCCAGGTTTTTAAAAAGGAAAAAAAAATAAATCAAAAACTGAAAAAAAAAGATAATCGTGGCTTTAGCCAACAATAATAATGAACAGTAACAAAAAAATATATACTTAAATAACATAATACTATAATTATTGTCATAACAATATCCAGTCAAGTTTTCCTATGATTAGGCCCTCTGCTAACTAACGAGTATGCACCAGTTATTTCCAGTTTGGCAGAAAGCATGGTCAATGAATCTGTCTACTCACTTCTGTGATGCGATGTTGCTATATATGACTCTTCAGTTTGGATGAAGACCTACAGTATTTCATGCTACGTGTGAGCTTGTGTTGTCTTGGGCTTGTCAGTGTGATAATCAACAGTGCCAGGACTTGGTTAACATGGCCAGCATTGGTCATATTTCTTCTATGGATGGTAACTGTGAGCATTTCAAAGCAGGTGAGTTTTTAAAGAGGCCCCGAACTTCCATGTAAATAGGTCAGTAGACAGAAATGATAACAACAAGGGCAGAACAAAATGGCTTCCTGCCCCTTTAACCCTGGTTTTAACCAGTCCATTGGGACTGTTGTTAAGAGTAATTGCTCCAAGTTCACCTTTTTGCACATGGTGTGTGCACACTGACAAACAGCATTGGTTTAACCCGCTATCCCTTTTCATAAAGCCCGGGACTTACTTAGTGTGGATAAGATGGGGCCTCTGACGTTAACTAGACTCTACAAACACATACTGGGTTCTGCCATAACATAAAGCAATATAAAGATTCTATATTTTGGAGAATCAAAAACAGAGAAGTATTTTAAAAATACTAACATAGTATAATTTCATCACTGTAAATCCAGTTGACAATACAATGCAATACAAAAAAAAAAAAAATGCAGTACAATATGATACACAATGGGTGTCTCTTTTTGAACAATACCCAGGACCTCTTTCGCACAACTTCAGCCTTTGAATGAGAACAGTAAGCTATCTGTTTTCACCTCTCAGGGTTTGCATATATTATGAATGATCAAGACCCGCCAAAATGAGCTTGCTTTCAAGGTACTCACAGAATCTCACACCTTAAGGTCCTGTAGCTCTCTGCACCCCACTGTTCTTAAAAAGAATCCATTGTTATGGCACAATGTCTCCAACCCTTCAGGGCACACTCATGGGGAATTTATGATGGCCTGTGTTTGGTCTGGAGTAATGACTACAAAGGGCAGGTCTCTTCATGGACACTGACTCCTTGTGCTTTGGTCTGGTTTTGGTGTACAAAGGGGGTCATTTATCTATCTCCTGAAGGTTTATGCCAAGAGTAACAGGGCACTGATATCCACCCAACTGAACTGGACACAGCCCTGACCCCATTCATTCTCCTCCTGACCACCCAAACTGTGGCTTTCCAAAATTCAAATCTCATTTACACCCAACAAAGGACAAAACTTAAGACTCCTTACATCCAACTCACTAGAAAAACTACAAAACTTAACATGCTTCAAAACAAGAATAATAAAAATAATAAAATAATAAAATGATAAAGCTTTCAGTCTTTGGCTTCAAAATAAACTTTCTGTTTTTCTCTCATATCGCTACCTTCCTTTGGTATTCATTACATCAACACTTACGTTTATCTTTCTTTCTCACCATGGCCTGACCACGACAACAACAAATCCATTCTTAGACCATCTCTACAGTCTCTTTCCTTCTACAGTCTAATCCAACATTCCTAGTTGTTGTGACCCATCTCTACTATCTCTTTCCTTCTACAGTCTACACCAACTTACAGTAAATCTCTAACCATTTCTCTTTCTACACCTCTGACATCTACCTCACACAAACTCTCTATTTTTCACCTAAAATCAAAAATACAAACAAATGAAGAAAAAAAGAGACTTAGTAAGTCTCTGTGAAATCTACAGCATTTTTGATTGAAAAGCATTTTGAACTAAATGTCTTGCCCTACTTAATAAGGCATGGTGACAAACGCCAAGAAAGAAGCCACAAAGTCTAGCGCTGATAACATCTCTTGTGCCAACATGTCTGAGCACTGGAATTTTGCAGTCTCATCACTTCATTCCTGCTCATCTATTTACTTAACAGCCACCCCCCAACAGGTCTAGTTTCAAAGTTCGCTTGTGACATGTTGTGATAACAGACAGAACGTCACACGCACAAAACAAAATTCCAGGACCCTGCCTACTCTTGTAGCTTCCAATCAATTGCTATGGAAATGGTGCCTCCAAAGACAAAAAGGAGGAGGGGGGGATTTAAACCAGAAGGTCTACTCCAGGGCCTTCCAGACAAAACAAAGTAGAGAGGCAAATTATGCCCCCCCCCCCCTCTCCAAAAAAAAAGGAACATTCCTAGGAACTGAGAGTGTGTCTGAGACTTCTACCTTTGTAAAGCTCAGTTAAGGTGAGCGTGTCCAGAGTATTTAACCAGCAATTGAGTCCAATCAGGAGACCGCCCAGAACAGGAGTCCAAAGTAAAACAAATAAGGCACAGGACAGAGTAAGAGAAAGAGAGAGAGAAAAAAAAACGATTTCTCCTCAGATCCATGTTGCCTGTCCTTTTTTTTTCTCAGTGTCTAAGAGTCTGTGAATGTAACCTTTCAAAAAAGTGAATGAAACTTAAGTATTGAGTAAGACAACATGGCTTGTGTACAGACAGGGGTTGCAGATGTGCCTACAGTTCCTGTTTGGCACTGCAATCTTTGACATCCCTAAGTGAGGCTTCATGCCTCGAGGTCCTGGGTCTTTTCCCACATTCAGCACAACTCAAAGAGCACATCTGGTGATGGCTTAACCTGGCATCTCCCGCTCCACTTTTAGGAAATGACATACATAATTTCCTATGAATTGGAAAAAAGGCACTTCCTACATATTCCTATACATACCATACATATGTTTTTATATATATATATAGGACATATATGAGTTGTGATATATGTGACCTTTTGTTTTACATATGCGGTCTTCGAGATACATCGAATACGCTAGGTCAGTTAATTGAATAACACAATAATCATATATGTCAATTCCATACAAAGGGATTGGAGACATTGAGCTTTCCACTCTTCCAGTACAGCCAGACCACACCAGTTTGGTATCACTACATCTACGCTAAATATTAATAAATAATTAACAATGATAGTTCTTTTGGAGCAAGACCCTGGTTTGTTTTTTTTCCTCTTTTCATCTTTTTTTTGTTTACAGGAAGTAAAGATCACAAAAAACATGTGCTCTGGATGAGTTTTTTTTAAGGTGCCTTTGTAAACTCTTTTGTAGACTCTTTTTTTAAACTTAGTGAGTATTTGAGTATTTTTACCCTCCTGTTCCCAAGAGCCAACCACACTGCATGGTGTCGTATGTTTGTGATTCTACCTCTTGTTTTTTTTTTTCTTTTTCTTTTAATGAACATGTAAACATTTGGCTGCAGCACTCGAGCAAGGGAGATGGACGGGGATAGGCCACTCTCATTGTACCACATTTCACTTTCCCCTAGTCTTCTCTAGTCCTGGACACGTACAGTATGTGTGTCTGTCTGTCTGTCTGTCTTGACTTGGTCAGTATAGCTTCTTGCATGATTTCATCCCACAGTAGACGACAGCTATTCTTCAGCATATCCCAGCACCACACTGGTCGTCATTATAGAGCACACACAAAGACATTCACATACCCTCCCACATCAACAGTCAGATGGCACTACATTACCGAGCCCTCCTCCCTCCCTCCCTCTCTCTTTCTTTCTTTCTTTCCCTCTATCTTCTTCTTCTTCTTCTCTCTTTCTGCATCTCTTTCACCTTCTCAGTCTCTTGTTCTCTCTTTTAGGTCAGGTTGCTGCTGATATCTAGCGCTTGCTGGTATACCTGAGTCATGTCGTCCAGGTCACCCAGCAGGGAGAAACTGCTGTTGTCCCCCGGGGAGCCCTGGGGCCCGCGGCCGAATTTGGCCCCAGGGAGAGGCGGCGCTGCCTGAAGGCCCTTGAAGTTGGCCAGCTGGAGGAGGTTCTCGGCGGACACGCAGCCTCGGATGTTGGGCCGAGGGGCCGAGGGGGGCCATTCGGCCCCGCTGAACGAGCTGTTGGTCAGGGCCACGCTGTCTTCGCCCACGATGCTGGACGGGCGACTCTGGCTTCGGGACAGGCCGGCGTCTGCGGCGGATGACGGTTCGCCCAGCACGCTCATGGACGGCATTGCGCTGTAGGTGGAGTACTTGCCGTTGCGCTTCAAGATTCCCTTCCGGCCCACGGCTCTCTTTGGCGGTGAGCTGGCCACGAGAGGCGTGATGCTGCCCCCTAGCAACTCGGAGGACTCGCTGCGCTCCGGCGAGGAGTAGTACCCTGATTCCCGTTGTTGGTTATTCTTCAGGATGCCCTTCTTGGGGAGACTAGGCACCGCTTTAGTGGGCGAGCTTCCCATCAGTGTTGGAGCCTCTTCTTCTTCTTTAGCACCAGTTATCAGGTCCCCTTTGGGGACCTCAGCAGCAGGACCTAGATCGATCTCATCTAGACTAGGGGAGCGCTGCTCGTCCGACGGCCTGGTCTTCAGGATCCCCTTGGGCCGCTTCAGCTCCAGGTTGTTGTCCTCCCCGCCACAGTGGGGCGCCCCCGCGTCGTTCTCCTTCTTGGACTTCTTGGGCCGCTGCCGGACGAGCAGCAGCGGCTCGGGGCGTGTAGCTTTGGTGGGTCGGGGGTCGGCGCGGTTCTGCCAGTCGATGAAGCGGGCCAGCATTGGGGAGCCGGTGTCCCGCTGGGCCTCGCAGTCGCACACGCTGTTCTTCCAGCCCCAGTTTACCCACCAGTGGTTGGCGATGTCTTCCACCGTGGCCCTCCGCTCAGGGTTCACCATCAGCATCCAGCGAATCAGACCACGAGCATCTGGCACAAGAAAACAAAAACAAATGTTCAAGCAACAGTACTGCAGCTAGACAAAAAACTGTAGAATTTTAAGTATACATCTGACTTTGTGAGGTACAAATTTACCAAATAAATACACATATAAATGTGTCCACTCAAACAGTTCTCTCCTCTTAAATCTATAGACCAGTTGTTATCAATAGTGAGTGCTATTCCTCACCTGAAGACTGAGTAGGCTCCCTGTATTCCCCATTGCTGATTTGGCGAATCAAGTTTTTGTGATCCCCTCCATCAAAGGGCATGGTCCCGTAGACCAAAGTGTACAGCAGCACACCAAGTGCCCAGCTATCCACCTGGGGAGAAGAGTGGACATTAACTTAACTTTATCTCCGCTAATGTGATAACATCAATCAATAATAGCAGATTGTCCGAGTTTTACTGACACTGAATTTTTATTAACTGAACCTCTGAAACACTTTGATGGTCATCTACGGGCAACCACAAGCTGTCCATTGTTTTCAGTGGTTGTTACTGTCGGTCATAGTAAAGGCTAACTGCGGCCCTTTTGAAATCTATGGGTTGATAATAAACAACCCTTTCACAATTAGACTTCACCTTCTGTTCCTCCTCAGTCAGACATTATGCAACAGAGTTCTCCAAACAACTATAGGGGCGAGTTACGTAAGTCCAACTGACTCCAGCGAAAAAGAACCAGCACTGATGGCTGAAACTCGTCGTCTGGAAAAGCCTGAACACCTTGACAGACGCTGATTAGATGAGGTTAGAGGGGGGCAGCAGCCTGCTTTTGGGAACGTTAGCCAAGTCTGGTGGGTGTCAAAACTCAGGAAATCAGATAGCGCGGACTGAAGTGATTGGACTTCCTTTCCGACTGTTGCACTCTCAGCTTTCCCGTCTATTCGGAGCGATGGAGGAGGGAGTGCCATTGTGCTCTGTTTTCATTTCTTGGGGTTGGCTATAATTTGCGGCTTTTCCCCATTGCATTTCTTGACATTGTGATTTTGATCTCGTAGCTGTTTTTTTTTTTTTTTTTTTTGTACCCAGAAGTAAATTACAGCAAATTATAGGAAATTTAAAGGTTCGGCTTGGGTCTAAAATAGGAATTACACTTGTTTTAAAGTATACAACTGCTATAATCTGGCAACGCCTCGAGATTGCTTTTTAATCAGCGGAGGAGTCGTATAAAGCTTGTTTCTTTCTAGGGCCTGGCCTAACCAGTGGAACGTTCAGCAGGGCCACAGGCTCTGGCAATAAAGTCTGTACGCCTGTGTAAGTCATTTAGATGCTTTTGTAAGGGAGCACAACAACCGTAAAGTCTTCAAAGGGGTCTGCAGGGCCTACACCATCTGCGGCTGCTGGTTGGGAACCTGGGGCTGTTCTGGGATCTTATTCTGGGGGTCTGCGGAAAGGCTAATCCCTTTAAAGATCCAGTGGTGACGCTTCAGTAACTCTCTGTTTCATCACTGAAGAAGGAACCCCAAGGGGAAAGGTCCTGGAGATTAGAACAATTCTCTCTCTCTTTCTCTTTCTTTCTCTCTCTCTCTCTCTCTTTCTCTCTCTGTCTGTCTCTCTCTCTCTTTTCTTGTGGTATAGGAGAAACCCAGCTTCATTCCTGAATTTTGGGTCAGTAGGGATGTCTAACCTCAGGGCCACGATAGGGCCTCCCGTTGACTATCTCCGGTGATGCGTACAGCGGGCTCCCACAGAACGTCTGCAGGAGCTTGTCCTTGTGGTACAAGTTGGAAAGACCAAAATCGGCAATCTGTTCAGAAGACACACACACACACACACACACACAACACAAGCACATTAGTGCAGTTCAGCAATCAGTTTCAGTATGTGTCACAATTCAGTAAGCCTCCCATAAAGTAGGTGGATTCTTTTATAAATGATTTCCAATGACTCCAGACATTTTTTGCTCAGTGAGCTAAGTAATCACTGATACTGTGTCATGGTTTGTCCTCCCAGTTTATGAATCATGAGGAGGGCCAAGTGACCCACAGTCACCATCAGTTCCTGTCATTCTGGGCAGTCGGCGCCCCACCCGGCCCTTATCTTCCCCTAACACTAGATACAGGAAGTGTGAGGGAGGGGAGGACAAAAGTCAGGGTGGCATTGTCCGTCTGGCCACAATGAAGTCAGCGCTGATTTATAGCAATGGAAGGAGATACGGTTGACTCATACTTACTTTAATGTTACAGTTTTCATCTAGTAGCACGTTTTCCAGTTTCAGATCCCTGTGCACCACTCCATTCTGTCAAAAAAAAGAAGCACAAAGAAATAATAACGTTTCGTTAGAGGACAAGACCGCAAGATATGTTTCACATACTTCACGTCAAGTCAGGAAAACGCACTCAAAACACAGACAAATTGGTTTATTGTTGAGAAACCATAGTATTTCAGCTGTATCTCTTTGTGATGTTGAGAGTGGTATATCTTTACAACACAACATCTGCCTACGAACGCAAACCCTATAATTATGGACCAGTGTAAATGATGTTCTCACAAGAGCTCTGCATTAAGGGAATAACTTGTTCTTGTTTGAAGCTATTAACATGTGGGGCACAGCGACGGAAATGCAGTCATTTGGCACGGGGGGGGGATAGAAAACCAGCTCGTTATGGCTGTGGCTACACACCATGCACTTTCAGCCGGCTGGCCGCCGTGAGAGAGAACACATGTTCACACGCAGCTCACTGGAGCAGATGGACTGCGAACTGACACCCCTTTGGTTTCACTCCTCCTTCCTGTGTCAGTCATACGGACCCCACCCTGTGACTCGACCATCCAACCCCTCATCCACAGCGCCTCCTCCCTCTCTCTCTGGCTCCACACACACACACACACACACACACACACACACACACACACACACACACACACACACACACACACACACACAAACACACACACACACACACAGATTCTCTTTCTCTCTGTCTCTCTCTCTATCTCTCTCACACACACATACACACACACACACACACACACACACAAACACAAAGAGAGAGAGAGATCACCACCAGCACTGTTGCGTACAGTGACTCATCCTCTGTGCACCACGTTGTCTGGAGCTCACCCAGCCGGGAGGGGGATGACATCAGCCTCTCCCCCAGCTGTAGGGAAGATGACAATGGGCAAGCCCACCCAGAGCCTGTCCCTGTGGGAGCGCTGGGAAGGGCTCTTGCCAGAGTACAGGCACAGAACCACAGCCCAGAGAAGGTATAGTATAGTGTGGGTATGTGTGTGTGTGTGTGTGTGTGTGTGTGTGTGTGTGTGTAGTACTGTGTAAATGCCTGTGTGTGTGTAAAGGGGGGGGGGGGTTCACACAGCAGGACAGAGCCAAAAAAATATGAATAGTGTCAGCCAATCATGGAGCAGAGGGAAATCAATCGCTTGGAGTTGAAATTCTCGCTCTGGTTTGTTTCTTTTTTTTAAAGTCTATTTTCTTGCTTGTGTAGCGAATGTTGTGTTGTAATAGCTAAGCTTCCTACATGACGGACAGCCATAGTGAACAGCCCGATGGGCTATCGACAACGCTGGGCTGTTATTCATCATTCTGTCACATGGAGATTCCTCCCAAATCAGGAAGGGGCCAAGAATAACATACTTATAGAGCTGACGTCGACGCTGGGATTTATTAAATAACTGCACCGTTCGCCATGAAGGCAGACCCACAGGGCCTGGGGTGAACCCTTGGGTGGACCTATTGAGAGGGGAATGGTTGATGGTCTGTCATAAACACGCGGAAAATGGGCCTTTGATGTCCCCCTTCCCCCTACCTTTTTTTAATAAGCTCTGGCTTCCATAATGGATTGCTTAGTACAAAGTTTCTGTCCAAAACATGGGACTTTTTTCCCTCTTTCTCTCTCTCTCTCGGTGAAGTGAATTCAAAGAATAAAAGACCCTCTGCATGTTCCCTTGCTTGTGCACTGCCAGTTGGGGTAGGATTTTTAGCAAGGTTATATAGAATTCATATAGAAATAAAAGGCGATTCTTTTGAGATGAGAGGTTTTTTTTTACCTTGTGACAGTAGTGCACTGCAGAGACAATCTGTCGAAAGAAGTGTCGAGTCTCCCTCTCACTCAGTCTGCGACGTTCGCTGATGTAGTCGTACAGTTCGCCTTTGCTAGCGTACTCCATCACAATCACGATCTTGTCCTTGTTCTCAAACACTACAGACAGAAGCACACAACAGGCAGAACATGGGTTAGTACTTGAGAAGGTTAACACCAGGAAAAGTTGAGTTGACTTTTGTCTTGTAAAAAAAACAATAGCTCCTGAGCCTGACATTTAGCCACAATTGTTCCACAGTTAATGCAAAACATGCACATACATTTCAGTTTCCATAGCAATCATGTTGGTGGAGCTTTGTTGGAGCCTGTTCTCAAGCATAACATCACTGCCAAGTATACCTTTGGAACAAAACAGCCTCATTCATATTGTTGCATTCATAAGCCATACAATTTCAATTCCAGGCAAATTTGCTCAGTGCGCTAATGTAAACCGGTTGGAGTTGTAAACTGCAAATCTCCTTTTAAGGAGCGCCCCACCCTGCTCAGTCGCTCGCTCGCTCGCTCTGCAAGAGTGGATCTCTGTCAGGTTTCCAGCGGGGTGAAAACGGCGTCTCTGAGCTCCCCTCACTCATGACATCAGCGGCCCACCTCACGTGTTTGGCGCGGGGCTCGGGCGCTACACTGTTGGGACTGTGTTGTGTTTCGAGCCCTCTTCCTCAGGAGGGGAGTAGAGAGAGAGAGAGAGAGAGAGAGAGAGAGAGAGAGAGAGGAGGGGTGTGAAGAGAGAAAGGGGTGAGTGAAGGGGGTTGGAAGGGGGTTGAGGAGGGACTGTAGGGGGGGGGGGGGGGGAGTATGTATCTGGCGAGCAGCACGTCTGTTTCCCAGGACAGTAAATCACTAGGCTGCTCACGGTGTCAGAGGGACATGGCAGTCGTCTCTCACATTCCTGACCTCCACGCTAAGCACCTTTTCACATGGTCCCGTGAGTCAGGGGGGGTTGGGGGGTGGGGGGGTCTAGATGGGGGGGAGTTGCAGACACGCAGTTAGAACCAAGGTCAGACACAATCAGCACAGCACTGTGTGTACTTTTCCCTCCCTTGACATTTCGGATGTCTTCTTTAACAAGTTTTGGCTGTCTGCTCTTACTTCTTAACCTTTCATTCGCTCTGTGAGTGTCTATCACAGAACCTGAGATCTCTTTGGCATTCATGTCCTTTCGTCGTGTAGCGGCATGACTTCTGCGACTCTTGTCTTGCCTTTGGTTGTTTACCCACTAGGAGCTGGGGCAGAGCTTGTTACTATGACATCCAAGAGGCAGAGATGCATGTGAAGGATGAGAACATCCAGCAGGGTAGGGGTTGGGACGGTGGAATATTTTCACAATGGATCGCCCTGTCCAGGCACCCGTATTGTGCTGGCGCTCCTTTCTCCCGCTAGGCTGGAGCCACCCGTCTCAGGGCCACTGTCCCATGTCTGGGCACACAGGCCTGCTGCTGCTAACCCACCCTGATCTCCATTATGAGCTGAGAGTTCTGGCGTGAACGTGATCATCGTGCCCTCAACAAAAAACTTTCTGTCTGACTCTGTGCCACAGTGACCCCGGGCGACCGGCGGAGAGGAGTCCACTCGCCGCCCACCGCAACCGTAGCCGCTCATTAGCGCTGACCCCCCATGACCCACTGGGCTCGCTCCTCAATGGGATAATTACCTGGCTTACATAACCGCCATTAGACACAGCCGGCTGGATGCTGCTGCCCTCCCCTCTGCTGCCCTCCCCTCCCGTCCCGTCCCCTCCGCCTTTGTCCTGGAGGCTTTCCTTAGGAGCCTGGTAATTAGCACCCATTGTCCGGATGCCACTCACTGCACTGTGCCCCTGTGTTGCTTTCTAAGAGGGCTTTTCAGCCACACTTCAGGTTACAATGGCCTCACTATTTCTTCTCTTTAAATACTCTTTAATCCGTGTTGGAATTACTTTCCAGTGAATCAACACCACGGCTGACCCATAAATGCATGATCACCCTAATTACTTTTGCAAATCTTTTTGAAAACATACCAACTTTACGCTAATACCGCTAAAAGTAGCCTAAGCATAATCTCAAATTGATTGAAAGTTTGGCGGCAGCATGAAACAGTTCTTGTTGTCTGGGGGAATGCCTATTAAAGTCAGTAAGAGTCTTTTTTCTGTGTTTGTCCACTTGTTTGGGGTTTGAGCTTTAAGAGTCTGGGGTGTAAACTGCGCTGCAAATCAATCTCAAAACGAGGTTACAGGGTTATGAATTATCCTGCTTGGCGACAAGGCAAATGGGCTGAAATGCCTGCAACATGCTGATGGATGCAGAACGCACGGGGCGAAATCAATCCACGCTCACATCTGGTTCGACTTTGCCTCACACAAGTAGTTAAATGTTGACACGGGTGTTGCCGGATACACATTTCTGAGTCTATACGTTTCCAACGTTATCCTGGGGCCGAGCCAGGCCACAACAGTAAACACTATTTAACAGAAACACCAGAAACCAGGCAGCCTGAGAGAGAGAGAGAGAGAGAGAGAGAGAGAGAGAGAGAGAGAGAGAGAGAGAGAGAGAGAGAGAGAGAGAGAGAGATAGAGAGAGACAGAGAGAGATAGAGAGATAGAGAGAGAGAGAGAGAGAGAGAGAGAGAGAGAGAGAGGAGCCAGGCTGTGGCATTGGCAACATGGACAGACAATGAACTTGTTCCTATAGGAGCAGCCGACTGACTCCAAGGCCTCATTTAGTGGGGGTTGTTCTCCTAATCATTCTCTCAGACTCGGAGAGCGAGCCAACCACAACACACACTGACTTATGACACTCCGCAGTGGTGAATATGGCCGCTCTTCAAAAACACTCAGGGTTTAATAAAAACGGAGGCCGACGTCTTTTTTTTTTTTTTTTTTTACACAAGAGCGGCTGAGCGAAGGAACGAGGCAGCAAGTAAGCGAACGAGCGAGAGCGCCGTCAGCTAATTTGCGGCATGCCAGCCCTGACGTGGCACAAAGGGGAAAAAGTGTTCCACAGGGTGGAGCTCGGAGGGAAAGCAGAGCACTAGGGGCAGCCTTCCAGCCAGAGAGCCCTGATTATAGGCTCCAGTTTCAGATCCTTCCCCTGGATAGTTGCATTTCGTTTCCACTCTCATGGTCGAGAAGCAGCAGCAACAGCAGCAGCTTGGACGACACCCTTGTACGGTTTCCAGCCATATTCTTGTGCGAATGACTTTTTCAAAACGACTCGGGGGCAGCTGGATTGCTGACGATGCATGAAGTCTCAGACTTTGTCACACAATCATGTCACACACACACACACACACACACACACACACACACACACACACACACACACACACACACACACACACACACACACAGACAGACACTTTCATGCATGCAGACAGACGCACACAAGCATGACATTTTAGAAAGTGCTGACTCTAGTCATGTAGGCAATTTTATGTTGTTGGATGTGTATTTCTTGTTGCTAGTCTGCATCCTGGCTGCAGGCCTCTGTTGCTGTGAGGAAGCAAGCTGTTGTAGAAGACTGTGGAGGAGTCCAGGACTATGGAGTCAGACGACCAAGAGAGAGAGAGAGAGAGAGAGAGAGAGAGGAGAGAGAGATGGAGAGAGAGAGATGGAGAGAGAGAGAGAGAGAGAGAGAGAGAGAGAGAGAGAGAGAGAGAGAGGCAGGCTAGCCCACTGTCTCATGGCCAGGTCTGGCTAGCAGCTGCAGAACTGTAAACACCAGCAGATGTCTGGCAGCAAGATCAAGAGGATGGATGGGCAAGGGGAAGGAAGAAAAGATGAAAAAAAGAAAAGAAAAAAGAAGAAAGCAAAAGGCAGAAGAGGAAAAAAAAAACGAGAAGAGGAAGAGACCCCTTAGATGTGGGGAAGGGCGAACCTCAAACACCCCCCGATGCAACACCCTCAAATGCACACACAGACACTTGGCTTGGATGGAGAAGCACCCCTGCGTAACACGTTCAGGCTGTGGATGAGATCCCGCAGTGACATCTTCTTTTGAGAGGCTTTTCAGCACAGTGCATGTCTCACAAAGCCATGGAGGGGGGGAAAAAGGAACAAAGAGAAGACAAATAGGGAGAGGGAGAGCAAGAGGGATAGAGAGAAAGGGATGAATGAGTGGAGGAGAGGAGACAAACCTTCATAGATAGAGATGATGTGTGGATGACGGAGGGACGACATGATCTCAATCTCTCGGCGAATGTGCACCATGTCCTGCTCGTCCTTGATCTTTTCCTTCCGGATGGACTTGATGGCCACCTGTGGGAGGGACAGGGGGACAAACACACTGAAGGTCAGCTACTGAGTATGAAGGTACCAGGTGGTGGCTGCTTCAAAAGATTTCAAAATAGTCTTTTCCTCCTGCATGAAGCACTGCATTATGTACACACACACACACACACACACACACACACACACACACACACACACACACACACACACACACACACACACACACACACACATTTAATAACTACAGAAAAAAGGCATATTTGCTTGAAGCCATTAAAGTCTGCATCAAAAGATTTTTTTTTTCGTGTCCGGAACATTGCCCCAGACTGTAAAATTACTGTAGTTATTTTTGTGTCATGGTGGCTAAACACACACTAAAACTCCAGTGTGTTTCAATCAGATTTTAATGAAAAGTGGTAAATCATTTCCCAAAAGCTCTTGTTGCTCGGCCTGTTCTGTTCAGTGTCCCTTTTGTGTCTCTGACCAGTGACCACCTCCTCTCCCAGACGCTGCCACCTCAGCTAACCCTGAGCCAGCCTTGATCCTGTCCCACCCAGGACTGTACTTTGACCACCGCACTGAACTGTTCTCCACTAAACACAGACATTACGAGCTCTACCAGCCAAAACCTTATGCAAAGGAGTCATTTTGCCTCAGCAAGGGTGTAATTTCAAGAGACTCTTTTGGGAGAAAATTAAAGGTGCAGGTTTGGAAAACAAGGCGACACGTGGTTGTTTTTAATGGCAGGCCTCCTTTGGTGCTCCCTTCTGTCTGATGCTTCTAGGGTGGTGGGGAGGATGGCTCTGACTCTTTGTCACCGAGATTTCACGGCCCCCGGTGGTGGCGTGACTGCCTGCTTCATAGTTTTGGTCACATGGTGTATTATTCGTTCCTGAGTGCCACTGAGGCTCCTTGGCAATGGCAAGTGTTGCGCTGAAGTGGTTTAAAAACATAAGCCCCTTCTCTCCAGAGCTCTTGCCAAGAAAAAGCAGCTCCAAAAAACACTGCTGCAAAAAAGGGAGTTTTCCATATCTGGAAAACAGAGTCTCCTCATCATACTCAGCACTAAAAAAGAGTCGCAAAATTTTCTTTTCTTTAAAAAAAAAAATAAAAATAACATAAAAAATGCAATATGTGTAAGTGGGCATATGCTCTTTTTAAGGCTCTGCAATTCATCATGTTAATAGCCGCCTGGCACATTAAGGCCAAAATACGCTGGCACTAAAACCAATAGCCCAGCTCAGGTCATTACCTGAGCACATAAAAAAACAACATTTCCCAAAGTGCCCTGCTACACCGCCGCCTATGTGGGAAGAAAAAGAAAAACACATTTGTGCGATGTAGACCAGCTTTTCCTGTAGGAATGACTGAACCCCCCAACCCCCCCCCCCACCCACCCACCCACCAAAAAAAAAAAAAAAAAGTTGAGACCCCTTAAATAATTGTGACCAGCATGACATAGATGTTAATGGAACTCCAAGAGGCATGTGTAAATGATATCAGACAGCAGTACAGTGGTTCCATATGTCTCCCCCATATGCATCATAATTACATAACAGAGTTCTACCTTGACTCACAGCCCCCTGGTGAGAGACAGAGCCCATGGAAATTGCCAATGTAATTGGCCTGTGACACATTATATCTGCTTTAGGACTAGGAGGCATGGCAAAGAGAAGAGGAGAAGAGCAGGAGTTGAGCAGGGGCCTCTGGGTGAGTTTACTCTTCTGTAGGTAGAGTGGAAGTAGGGAGGGTGGCCCTGCTGAGTGATTCGTTAAGTCAGACTGACCTGGGGGGGGGAGGAAGCACTGGAGGTGTGTTTGTGTGTGTCTGTGTGTGTGTGTGTGTGTATCTGTATGTGTGTGGGGGGAGGTAAAGAGGTGACTGTTTCCTGTTCTCATGGAGAGCACAGTGTCTCTGCGCTCATCTGGCCTTTTTTAGATAAAGCAGGGCTTCTCTGACACAGTGAGGTGGGGTGAAATAGCTCTGCGGTCCAGGGATGGGGGGACGGGGGTGAGGAGGGGGAGCCCAGAGTGATTCTAGTTACAGTGCGGTCTTTGACTCACAGACACAGACTCTCTCTCTCTTTCCCTCCCTTTCACCTCAAAGAAACGACTAGGTTCTAAAATATTTCTTCCTTTGCTGCTGCCACTGCGCTCAACTTGACATACTGCCTTAATAAACTTGGCACATCAGGGGGGAAAGGCTTTATTGCATAGACGACATGTTAACAAACGCCCTGCAGGCCTCACTACCTCTCTTAACCCCCATAATGCTGCAAAAAGTTCAACTCCGCATCTCCACTGCAGCAAAGCGTAAGTGCTTCTTCTGGCAACACTGCTCTCTGTCTCCCTGTACCATGGTGAGGGAGACTTTGTTGTCTCCAAAACAAGTAAAAACACCAACAACTTGCGGCGGTGCCAATGAAATTATAGTGCACATCCATACT
The DNA here is from genome assembly GCA_027497455.2 of Sardinella longiceps. Classification (NCBI taxonomy): domain Eukaryota; kingdom Metazoa; phylum Chordata; class Actinopteri; order Clupeiformes; family Clupeidae; genus Sardinella; species Sardinella longiceps. The sequence goes on along the minus strand of JAODXP020000017.1, from coordinate 27,209,551 downwards.
AAAACGCCAAACCACAATCACCCAAAACCATGATTACCTGGAATAAAAAAAAGAGGATATAAATAAAGCAGAAAAAACGGGACCCTGTTTTCCACACGCGGAGTCCGTCCGAGGTCCTGCTAAGTTGCTCGTTACTGGGGAGCTGACCTGGACTGTTTTCCATTACCTCATGAAGTTACAAACAGCAGAGGTATTCACCCCCTGCCAAATTCACCACGGTGCACAAAAATCCAGTCCCCCCCTACTCTGGTGATTGAAACTAGCAATGGAAGCGCTGTTTTTGTATCACATCACTGTTTCCACCTTTAAAAGCACCAGTATTATGGAATACGATCACCTAGGTGGGTATAGGGGCTTGGTCTAAGGCTGCTTTTTTTGTCTGGGGCCCAAGGATTTAATGATGTGTGCGCCCATCTCCAGACAAAAGGAAGAAGTCAATCAAAGCAAACGCTGACAAAAGCACCCATCCTTGTGCCGGGCCTTTGTTCCTCTTGACTTGTGAGGTTAGTTCACTGAGCATGACAGCATTGTGTGCTCTCCAGCTGCTCTGACCAGCACTGCTGTCTTAGCCTTACCTACACAAGGTCTTTAAGCACGTGTGTGCATGTGTGGAGGGAAAGGGGGCAGGGGGCATATTCTGGAGCCATGCAGCATATGGCATCTCTGGCCCTCTCCCCACCCAAACAACTCACAATACCAGGTGTGTGTCTGCACATTGGTTGTTTTGAAGTGAAGGTTGCTTTAGGCCTACAACAGCCTGTGTGTGTGTGTGTGTGTGTGTGTGTATGTGTGTGTGCTTCTTCAGCTCATTAAAATGGACAGAGGGCTCTGACAGACTTGAGAAGGCAGCTCCTCCCCATGGTTTATTCATAACATACATGAAAAATGGATGTGTGTGTATGCATACATCTGGCCATGTTCACATCCTTGTGGCTGGGTATGAATGAATATCTCCGACAATTTGTGTGTGTGTCTCTGTGTGTGTGTGTGTGTGTAATTGTGTGTGTCTGTCTTTAGGAGTGTGTGTGTGTGTGTGTGTGTGTGTGTGTGTGTGTGTGTGTGTGTCTGTCTGTCTGTCTGTGTGTGAATGTGCTAAGCAGGAATGTATTATTCATTACTGCAATCACAGCCTAAGGGGCAGCAGGAGCAGCTGTAAATCTCTGAAGACCACAGACAGGCCAAGTTCTCACCGCACACTGTGTGACACCCGTCAATCACAGTGACAGCCACACCGAAAGTACAACGATAAACCTGACAGCAGTTATGGCAACACACATCAACCTGACTCACGTCTGCATTTGACTCGAGTTGATCTATGCACGGTCAACTCATTTTGCCAACTCACATAGAGAACATACCATAATAATCGACCCATCTCCAGTGAGAGAGACAGCTTCAGTTCCCACTTTTTTCGGCACACTCCCAGACCTCCTTAACAGGATATTAACTTTCTCTGTGCTGTTTTCATTTCCTGCTGAAGATGGCCTTTCACGTGTTACTATCCCCTTTCAACCGTGCTGTCACCATAACCTTTTCAAACCTGGAGTCTTCTCATTCATTCGGCTCATGCAACACATGCTTCTCCCTAAAGCATCCCTGTGTTTGCATGGGTCCAGAGGCCTTGTGTGAACAAACAGGCTAGTGAGAGCACGTATGCTGCACAGTCATCTCATGCTTACGGTACTGTATGTGCTGAAGGCGCAACTAAGTGCACGCAAGGGGAAAGCTTTCACAGACACAAATAGCACCCGGTGGAAATGGCCCTGTCTGGTCCCTCAAGTATGCATTCTAGGCCTTTAGTGTCTGTGTACGTGCAGGTACGCAACCGGCAAACACACACACACACACACACACACACACACACACACACACACACACACAAACACTCATACTTTATCCACAGGTTCCTTCAGCACCACAGCCAGCCAGCCATCTTCCGTCTGCACATCTCATCTGCTGTCTGAGAGGAAGCTGCACAGGCCGGGAAAGCAATCCAGGTAGGGACATTACATAACAGTCTCGCTCGCTCGCTCGCTCATGTGCCATCACTTCTGGTGCTCCCGCTCTGCCCCAGTGCACTGGGTCAAAGGTCTCCAACGCTGTGTACCACCTAGGGCCAGGCACACAGCAACAGAGTGTGTGTGTGTGTGTGTGTGTGTGTGTGTGTGTGGGGGGGGGGATACAGTGGTAGTCTGTGGCCCAGGGCTGTTTAGCTGCCTGGGTGCCTCTGTGTAAGAGGAGATGTCAGGTCATTAGGTGTTCCCTACTCACACCATGGATCAGCACATGCAACATTTATCATCTGCTTTAAGCCTCAGTGCTTCAGGGCCTGAACATCTTTTACCAAGTGACGGCTTTCCCTGGCCCGAGTCAAGTTTCTCTGTCTAAGCAAAAGATGGGCTGTATGTGTAAAATTCAAATGTAATATTTATAAGCAGTGGAGTATTATGTTTGTTGATGTTGTTGTTGTGGTGGTGGTGTTATGGTGTTCCAAGAAGTGCTATGGAAAGATGATTTTGTTTTAGACCAGTGGTCAGAGATGAAAACTCCACTCACTGGCCCACACCCTCTGCACCCCCCCCCCCTCCCTGGTAGCTGCAGATTGCTGGCTACCTCTGCTCCGGTGGTAGGACACTTCAAGGAAAGCTCTGTCTCCGAGATAGCGGTGGAATGTGGCTGGATTAGTGAGTCATTTCTGCTGAACTAACAAACCCCGGCAGGAGAGGCCGTGGAAAGTTTTTCGGGCACTTATCACAAAGCAACACGAGCCAACAACAACACCACCACCATTGACCTCAGCCGCGCAGGCACAAAACACACAACCGACAAAAAAAAATTAAAAAAATGACAGACACAATCCTCTTCCAAAACTAAAACACTAGGGCTTGTGTTACACCTCATGCCAATCCAAATGTCCAAAAATAAAATTGCAAAAAAAAAAAAGTTCCATTAGTGCACACCTCCCCTTGCTAAATCAACGCTCATGTATTTTTAGATGGCTTATCCAATGGTCACACTCCCCATCAGCCAGCTGCTAAAAAGATGGATACGAGCGTGGCTCTGGCCCGGCGCCCAGAAACACAAAACAGTCTGACGTCGTACACATAAGCAAGAGGAGAGAGGAAGCACTTAGTGCACGCCACCAGCGGCGGTATCTGTTCGGCTGGAAACACACAGTCATTTAAACCGACATTTAACTCAGTACCCAAACAAAGTGGGGGCCCTCTGGAGGATGTTCACTCGTGATAGGATCATAACCTGGCCCATAAAACATTCATGTTGGCATAGAGACGCGCCCGCTTATCCCACATGATCCCATAACCACAACAGCACCACAGGGTGAAGGTACCATTAATATTGTATGTGTATATGTGCTAGAGTGCTGGTTTATTTGGAGTTGAAGGGGGGTCTTCAAATATCATAAATAGAGTGCTGAAATAGATCATTCTTGTGTATGTGTTACACATTGCCGTATATGTGTGTGTTTAGTTGGGTGTGATAAAAGAATGTAAATAAATCACTGACAGGACAGCGGTGGTATGACCATCAAATGCCAGTGAAGATGATTGAACCCCTTTGGGGACAACTATTAACATCTAGTATGATAAGGATAATGGTATGAGTTTACACATAGGACTTCCAAGGCTTTGCCAGGTCCAAATGTTTGTTTTGCACTTTGCAACAAGACCAGGTGTGAAGTGAATCCATTAGTGTGTGCCAGACTAGAGGACCAGTAAATTGGTCAAGGGGAGCATTCAAGCCCAAGAGGTCAAGGGAGCATTAAAGCCCAACAGACATTTCCTAGCACCAGACATCAACAGTCAACTGAGCTTTCCCCTGGCACATGTCACACATGGAAAGTTCTCCACATTCTGGTAGACTGGGTGCAGGGGTCAAATTCTGCTGCATGTGGGAATACTTTTGCTGCAGCTAAAGGTAGAGTGGTGGGCTGTCTGGACCAATTACAAAACAGAGTAGAAAAAAAAAACCCAAGTTGGACCCAGGCATGTTTTTTCTCTGAAACACATCAGTGATTCAATGGCCCAACAGGTGCCATGTGTCAAGTGTGAGTCCAATCACACAGTGGAGAGACATCACTCAACCAGTCGCTGACAATTCCACAACTGGCGATTGAGAGCATATCCCAAAGCCATATATCTCTAGTGCATGACCCATCACACTATGCACTGCTGTACATAGGGTGCTGTTTTATAAAGTTACATTTCAGCTGTAAATCATGGTCATCTAGAAAGGTAACAGCCATGTGGTATTGGCATTATGCAAATTCATGGTTCTATTTGTAGTTCACCTTCGAGACACATTGACGTTTTTTCATCCGCTCATGTCATTCGGGTCATAAAAAGGTATCAATAGCGCCATGAATTTGGCTTGAAATATCTGCCCTCAGGAGTCTCTTACGCGCGAAGCCACTGGAGAAAGCGCGCGCGTGTTGTCGACATTCCCCCGGCCCCCAGGGAGCACTGAAGGGAATCCCACAAAGCGTGTCTGTGTTTTTTTTTTTTTTTTAATATATCCAGTAGGCCTATCACTACAGACATGTGATAAGGTGCAATTTTAATAAGCCTGAAAATGAAATAGGCGTACCTTGAAAGAGACTATACAGTTAGATTAATTGCAACCCAGTGACTGAGCAATTATCTTACCTCTCGACCGGAGTGTCTTTCAATGGCTTTTTTCACTTTGCCATATGTCCCTCTTCCCAGAGTTTCCAGCAACTCGTATCGGTGTTTCAGGTTGTGTTTATGGTGATGTTTCTTGACGCCCGAACTTCTCCTGCCGTCACCCGTCATAGGTGTTTCTGGCACCGGGTAGCCGGCAGGTGATGTTGCAGGCGACTCCCCCCCTCCGGTTTTCCCCATTGAGGACCGATGAGGTTCAGCCTCAGTGCGAGAGACGCTTCGAGGTGATGCACAACCTGATTCCATTTTCAGGAAAGCTAATAATAATTCTTCCCCAACGTTATGTTTCTAATGGCAATATCGATAATATAATACTAAGAGTCCTAGTAATAGTCTTAATAAATAAATAAATAACCAAGGAAATGATTAATTATAATTAACATCTAAAATCTAAGATTGTCTATGGATCACTCGCATTTGTTATATCTATTAGGCAAGGAGTCTATTCTACATAGCCGAATATCACATTAAAATGACTCGACCAATTAATGAATTAAATAGGCTATAACATTATAACATGAACAGATCTTTTATGAGTTGGCTATAGACTGATGGGTCAATATAGTTACATTGCATATGTGTCTAATTGTAAATAGCTAGCAATAACAAAAACCAAGTATGCGACTTGATGTTGCCAGTGGCACCATCTAGCCTATGTTCGATGTTAAACAAATCCCTTTCAGGTAGGTAGCCTATGCCACTTCACAGCACCTCTCACTATTGTCATTCGAAACAATATAGCCTACCAAATCTCAACGCATAGCCTATTATATCGAACTATCTTTCTCTTCCGTTTTGCGTAAACTGGCATGATCTATCAATTTTCTTTTGTTAATAAGGGCGCTGCATAGCCTATAATAATGTACCGTGTAATACAACCAATATCTCAAAGTCACAGCTAAAAACCTCAACCGTCATTGCCTCCCGAGAAAGCAGCGACGAAGCCGGCGTTCTGGATGTAGATGACCCTCATTTTGTCCAAAGCCCAGGTGTAACGTCAGTCATCTGGACTCTGTCTCTGCTGCGAGTGATCCATGCCCAAATCGATGTCAGACGCGTGTTGTGATCGGATTGAAAGCGCTCAGACGTTCTGGGTATTGCCATGTTCATCCTACTCCCCTTCTCGTGTGCCCTGTTCGTCTCTCTTTTCTCTAGCCTTCTGTAATCTAGAAAGGAGAGTATGAAGAATGTGAGATGGTCGAGGAGGAGGCGGAGTTAAAAATCCTTCTCTCCTTCCCTTTGTACTGTCTTGCGCGCTCGCTGATTTTTGGACTGCGGCTCGAGATAACAGGAGTACAGCAGTAACAAAGGCGAGTCAAAAACACCCCGTCGTCAAGAATAAGACATTTTAAAAGCCACGCGTGCAGTAGCACAACACTTAATTACACACACTGAGTGTAGCCTGTCATAACATGCAGTAGTAGCCTTCCCTAATCCAGTTGACGTGTTGCATAGTACACTGCACCTTCACACCCTTTCTGCAGTTTTTTCTAAGTATGCCAGTGTATGTAATTAATTAGGTTCCCTATCCATATGGAACCCGTCCTTTAATGTAATCAGATACAGCAAAAAATAGTTGATGTGAGTCAATGTACTGATTATTGTTTGTGTATGTTGTTAAGTTAAGTTTGTTAAGTGTTACAGAGAGTTTGTTAGTCTGACAATGCCACATCTGTAATTAATTGCAAAATAACAATAAAATCATCTCATTAACAAAGATAATCACCGAATAGTCTACTGTTTTCTTGACTACTGATTCTCATAATTCTGAACTCAGGGCTCAAAAAAATCTACCCATGGTGATTCTCTAGTGCTTCCAGACATTATGAAAAACATGACCTGAAGATGCTCGTCTGAGAGTCAATTTTTGTTTTCCTTTGTTTGCTCCTGTTTTGGTTCTGCAGTAATTCATCCTCTGATTGGATGGAGGAAGTTTATGTCAAACAGGATCCAATTAGAGCAAACCCGTCCTGTTTGATCTAGATAGCAGTAGGAATGTAATGCATTTTGTGTTTTTGTATTCAATAGGTCAGAGAATCATGCACACTGAAATAGTAACAGAGTATCCCAGAGATTTGCATCTGAGACAATGCTTGGCCTTATTTGCACCCTGGCAAGGAGACAAATATCTTGTGTGATCTACTGCCTCCTAGTGGCATGTACTGAGTCCTGAGACTTATCCTGCCAAATTCTCCTGCAGAAGACAGCCATGGACTTAAGTAAAGCTTTTTTTCCTCAGTTAAAGTACATTTTTCATTCAAATGTTTCATGCAGAATGCAATTGAATTATTCAAGATTTCATCTAGCAGAAATAACTTATGTTCTAGAAGCAGGTTGTTGAGTACAGTAATGTTCAAAAATATGGTGCAACAGTCACCTTTGACCAGTCATGGTACCTTTGATTTGAAAAGAAGACCACAAGCATAATTGCCATAGCTTGCTAAACACTCCATACCATTATCCATTATGTAATAATTTATTTATTCCTTCATTCATATGTGAGTTATGACATAAGGGTTCAAGAGTCTTTTCTAACACACCACCACCATTTGACCTATACTTATTTACAGAGTTTTCAGTGATGTAATAGGCCTCTGTGTTACTGTAGCAGCCTGATGAGTACTGTATATGGATAGCCCCAAGCTCTATCCATAAATAGCGGCTAAACCATAACGTGAGCTTTAACATGTGTCACAATGCTCAATTCTGCATGATAATAACTTAGCCTGTGGTGATGGTGGCTGTTGCTGTGTGCTGTGTGTGTGTGTGTGTGTGTGTGTGTGTGTGTGTGTGTGTGTGTGTGTGTGTGTTTATAAACATTCTATAAATGTTGTTTGAGCTCTTTTGATAGAACACCTAGCGACTCTGTGACTAATGACTACACAGTGATAAATTTGGCGCACCTAGATTTGGCTGTGTGAGTATGTAATGCCAAAATGATTAACACCCTCTCCACCAGGTCCCTTTGAGTTATGGCTTTGATTTCTATTCTCGTCAGTGTGGAGGTCAAGCTGTCCAACCGCAGGAGAGGCCAAGAGGTTCTAACAGAGGGACTTTGGGAAGCACCTGGAAAGAGATGCAATCTTTTACACGGATGGAGTGATGTCACTTTGCCTGGACTCATCTGTCTCCCTGGAGACTATCTCTACTACAGCATTTGCATGTTAGGCCTGTTTTGGTCAGAATCACTTAGCAGGTTGCCAAGCAGCTGTAGTTGTGTTTGTGGGAGCCAGGATACAATAGAAGTCAGCAATATCTGTTTGTTTTTTAACATATCTGAATATGCAAAAAAGTATAATTTGTAAACATAGAAGATTTCTCTTCATACAGTTACACTGAAATGGCAATAAGCTTTCCAGGAAACAAACTTAGCCCTGGGTTCCATAAACCTAGTGGAAAACTCTTCCCCCTGAGCAAGACAATACATCTTTCTTAGTTCTTAGAAACAGCCTGCAACATCAGTTATGAAACTATTATGAAGAAAAACATCCATATTTTTCATGTGCATAGCTATGTCATATAATTGCTAGAAAAACATAACTCCTCGGCTCTGAACTATGATTTTGTGGAAAACTCAGGTATTCTGCAGCCTAGAGCCATCTGGCTGCACATACTCTACAACTATTTCAAGATCTGCACAACTATCAAAATCATGCCGATATGCACCAGAGATGAAGAAAATATTTTCAAAATAAAACAAAATGATAGATAGTATCAAATACAGAGGAGCTGGCAGCAGCTCTTCTGCCCTCGAGGATCCCTTAAAATTAAACATGTCTGTTTAAGGTAAAATACAAAAAGTACAAAGACCAAAAACTGGCAAGTGTTTTTCCCCTGAAAGGGCCTGAAGATGGATTCTCTTACAAGTGTGGTACATAGAAAGCTATGTTTGCGTTTACGTGGATGCCATAGAACTGGGTCTTATAAAAATATCTATGCAGTCTGTGTCACAGGAGCATCATCTTGAATTACAAATAGTGTTCCTGACATGGAAAACTACATTTGATGCCAAGTGCCGGCCTAAACAGGCTATATGTGGAAAGTGAGTCTATCTCTCCTTCTCTGTCATTGCAATGAAAGGTATGGTTTTGTATTTCAGGTCGTAGCCTATCAGCTATTACAAGAACTGTAAGTTATATTTTGACAAATGTTACATAATTTTGCAATTCAAATGCAGAAAGCCTGTTGAATGAAGATGACTGAGATACTAATAGCACATGTAAATAATAATAGCTGCACAGTTATCCACTGAATCAATAGGCCTAAACATGATGTTGGCATATCGGCCACAACTACGCCTACCCTTTAATTGATATTTTCTGCAGAAAATGTTGGAAAGTATCAATCTACACTGGTTGGTATGTCTAGACTGCTATCATCATGATTGCATTATTCAGACTGAAATGCACCAATACAGGTTTAGTGCCCCACTGTAATAAAAGGCATAGGTGTACTTATTTATCTACTTTTGCCTTTTGTAGCCTATATACTATATTTCTTTCTAAATAGCATGCTTGATTTATGTTCTTGTGAAACACTCTGGGTCATCTACTGTGGTTTTAAATGCAATGTAGGCCTACTGTAAATTAAGTGACGACTTGCAATCAAAATCCTGCAGGTCAACAATTATTTATCCACTTGCGCCCTCTGTTGGTGATGGTGTGTTTATCACTTTGTTATCTCATTTTGGCCCAAAGAAATTATAAATGCTATCTTGGTGAATTCCCTGATTGAAATGACGTCACTCATCACCAGATGCCAAGATCGACACCACCAACAGCGATGCATTCGACTTCTCAGCGCCTCATGCGCAGGAGATTTTTCCTCAGCGTGAACTTGAACTGGGCATGGTAACAAACACCACCCATTCAACCATTTGTCCTCAAGTGAATTCCTATTTCACGCGAATTCTGTTTATTTATTTGCTTTAGGCTTACTGGACTTCACCTTCACTTGACGCTTGCACGTGATTGTAGCTTGCGTAAACTTTTCTTGTTACCTTAGCACAGGGTAGGCAATTACGCTAGGCCGCGCAGCCTGCACGTGAGACAAACATCAGCCATCAGCCAAGTGTAAGTAGTCTGCTAAGACGAAGAAACATCCGTTTGTTCTAGATGTCATAATTTTATCATAAAATGGGAGTTGCTTAAGAGTTGGTTTTAGTCAAGGCTTGTTAGTGAAATTCCCATCTGCATTGATTGACCATGTTATAAACATTAGCCCGGTCTAACGTTACAGATTTGCCAATAATCTTTCCTTTTGAACTAACGTTATTGCTAAACGATTATGACATTAAAGCATACGTTTACCTAGGTTGGTTTTCTTTGATTTAATGGTATGTTGTCTCTCCCCAGCTGTCCAAATCATTCCCCAAGTATGGCAACAGCTGTGCATTTTGTGGTTTCTAAACTACTGTGGCCCTTGTGGAGAAGAGCTGAGAGCGACGAGGATGAGAAATTTGGCGCAGGTGTGACTATGTCAGGCTGCTTTAGGCCTAAGTTATGGAGTTAAGGAGTCCATCTGTAGAGTTCAGAACTTTAAGAAAATTGCCAGAATTATTTTTGTATCACAACTGTTGGCATGAGAAGGCTACACACCACACTCTGGTTACACTGGTAGTCTACCTCTCCAAAATGTGTTGTCATGCTGTCATAAGGTTTACTACCGGTACATTTCCCAGCAGCCTTAAGACTGTGGAGGAGATGCTAGGAGACAAGGCATTCACATGATAACATTTTAACGTTTCTTGCAGAGCACTTGCTCTCAAATCCCTCTTGGTTTGCATGGTAAACTGGACTCCAGACCTCATTTTTTGTGAATAGATTGCGTACTGTGGAATGGTGTTCTTGTGTTGAGTGTTTGGTTTGCATTGCTGCACTTAACCAAGTAAATTAAATTGCTTCTTTAGCTACTGAGGAGATCCAACAGGTGCGTGGAGGCGTGGTGACCCGTCTGTGTCAGGACTACGGGCTTATAAATGACACCGTATACTTCACCACTGGAGAAGTCCTTGGTGGGGTGCCACTGCGAGCTGGAGATGCTGTTAACGCCATAGCTGTGCGTGACGGAGTTCAGGGTGGATGGAGGGCCATCAGGGTGAGTGGATTGGACGGGCTGGAGTCACCATAGGGCAGTGAGGGTTTGAAGTTGTTGGTATCAAATGAAATATGAAGTTAAAGTTGCTGATAACACTCAAACTGTAGGCTTTCCCCTCTAATAAAACTTTAGAGTTGTGGTCATGGATCTTGGTATTTCATCTTTCAGGTGGAGCGGCAGGCTGATGCGTGGGAGGACATGGGAAACACGTCCCTGGAGACTGACTTTGAAAAGCTCAGGCCCCTGGTTGGCACGGTGACGTCATGTGACCGTGATGGAGGCTTCATCAACCAGACCACCTTCTACCCACGCGCTGCACTGTGTGAAGGTGGCTGACTTTAATTCTCAGGCATTGGTATATACACAGCGTTGAATGATTTGCATAGGTTAGACTTGTATTTAACCGGATACCACCGCACTCTCGATTAAAAGGTGCCAAACATAAACAAAAACTGTGCAAAATAGAAAGAGGATTTAAGTGTGCAGACATTTTTCTTATTTTGCTTCAAAGGGTTTAAGTAGAACACATAGGTTAGACTTGTCACATTTATTATTTCATATGGTTTGTTTGCAGGTTATGAGCCAATGAAGGGAGACTGGGTGCAAGCGCAGTACATAATCAGTCCCACTCACTGGTCCAGTCAGGCTCGGACGGTCTCCCCACTCCGCTATCGCCGCCTTGACCAGGTCAGCCTGTTGACTCCAGACCAGGCTGAATACCTTATGCTCTGTCCTTCGTGTTACTTTCTTTTTTTTGCCTTTAATCAGATAGGACAGTAGAGATTGACAGGAAACAAGTGGGAGAGAGAGAGAGAGAGAGAGGGTGGGATCGGGAAATGACCTCGGGTCGGAATCGAACCCGGATCCCCGGAGTAATGGTCTGACACTCTAGCCACTGAGCCATGGCGCCCCCCTTCATGTTACTTTCAAAAGACTTTGTAGATGCCACATACAAAATCAACCATACAGTAGGGGTACAGTAAGAAGTCAAGACTGTAGTGTAGACTGTTAGTTAGTAGACTGTATCAATCACAAAAAAAAATCACAGAAAGCTAATGGAAAATGTGTACCGGTAAATTATCAGTAGCATCTGCTCTAGAGCTGAACAGTAACTCAAATGGTCTAATTACTTTGTGTGTGTGTGTGTGTGTGTGTGTATTGGTGTATTTGTGCACGCTTGGCTTATAGGTGCGTGTCTCCAGTGTGTTTGGGAGCAGCGGTGTGGTGGAGGACAGCGTGTTTTTCAGCCTGGACTCCCTGCTGCTGCCTGCTCAGTACCGGCCGAGCCCAGGGGACCTGGTCAGTGTGGTGGTGGTGGAGAGCAGCCAGTCCTTCTACTGCTGGAGGGCACTGTGCATGGCGCCCTCTCACAGGTGAGAAAGTGTCGGCTTCCTACGCACACATACAGTAAGCCTCGCTCCCACAGCTGCAGCTCAACAGGAAGACAAATTATAGAGGCCATACATGCAGTACCTCACAATCAAATATTGCCAGAGAAAGGTATTAATTACCTCCGCCAAGGAGGTTATGTTTTTGCTGGCATCTGTTTGTCCGTGTGTGTGTGTGTGTGTGTGTGTGTGTGTGTGTGTGTGTGTGTGTGTGTGTGTGTACAAGATAACTTGAAAAGTACTGAAGGAATTTGGATCAAATTTTCGGACAACTTGGGTATTGGGACAAGTAACAAGTTCCATTTTGGTGATCAGTGATCCCTAACACCATCTGGAATCTATAGCCTATTGTGTCTGTGACCACATTGCCTTGGTGGAGGTCTGGGTTCTTTGAGCGCTTTTCTAGTTAAATGAGTGTTTAGTCTGGATTTTAGTGGACTAATATCTTTAACTAATAATTAATGAACAAATTAAACTAATTATTGCTGGGGAAGTAAAACATCCACAATCTTTCCTTCTGGCCTTGTTGTAACTTTCTTTTGCGCTACTGTGGGTGTAACAGTGCAGGTCCAGCGGTCCCCATGCCAGAGGCAGAACTGGCGTCTCTGCTGGAGAACAAAGAGGACCTGGTGGTCAGCGACTTCACTGATTTCGGAGCTCTGTTGTTGGGGGAGAGCAAAGAACTTGTGATATGGATAGAGTGAGTGTTCAGTTCTTGTAACAATTATTGATTATATAATCAATCAAGATAGCTATGAGTTTTAAAGTTGAAATGTGCACCAATTTTACACTTATATAATAATTACCCAATAACCGAGGCGACATACAGTACATACTGCATTGCAGTATCAGAATTAAAACGGTTTATAACCATACTTGGTGTTTCTTCATCTGTAATCAAATCCGTACTGAAACTTGCTGTTGGTCACGTGCCCTGTCACTAACATATCACAGTAGCACTCAGTATTAGCATGAGGAAGTGTGGGAAGTGGAATGCTAGAGAGTTGCATAGGTTAGTTACGATTAGCGGTCTATGAGCATAAAATCCTGCCTTTTAACTTTAAATTCTCAACTATACAATGCCAATGGTAAAGATGTTGGTGTGAATTATAAATAAACTATGTGACCAGGGGAAGATTCTGGTTTAAAACTGACCATCTTCTGTCCTCTGCTGTGTCTGGTTTCAGAAACAAGGGCTCCGAGCCCCGTCAGCTGCAGTGCTGTGATTTTGCAGGCTGGGATTCCCAAGAGCAGTTCACCTTCATTCTGGACCTGAGCACCGTTACCTCCCTAGATTGTAAATCACCCCTTCTGCAGCCTGGCAAAACTTGGCTGCTTAATGGTGGAGCCCAGCAGCCAAACAACCCCTACAGAGCCTACACTCGTGCCCGCGGCACCATGATGGGCACCATCGGTGGGTACGGCTTCTGTCCGATGCCCGCTCTCCCTCCGCCAGAAGAGGAGGAGGAAGAGGATGAGGAGCAGCTGCAGAGAGAAGAGGTGGATGGAGATGGCGAGGGCATAGACGCTGTGTATGAGGAGCTGCGGCAGGCTGCTGCCCAAAAGAGCGCCACACGCAGCCTGGAAAGAGACCTGGAGATCGCGCCAGGACAGAAGGTCTCAGTCACGGTTTGTTGCCGTGGAAAGTAAGTGGTAGTAGAATTGAAATATAATGTAGTACATGAACTAGAATAGATTAAAATATCTAAATTGACCCCTAATGGAATTGGCATCTGCTGACTTGATTAGCTTCATCATCATCATGAATTCAAGACTCAGCGTTCCCACTTCTTAAAGCTAGTAGTGTTAATTGTACTAATTGTTAATTATATTGAAATTGGGTAGATATGAATTTGAATTGCAATCAAGTCATACTCAAGTCACACTCATTCTTGGGTTTTTTAAGTTCTCAGAATTCAAGCATAGCAAAACTGTTTGAAAATTGTGATTTATCTTCCCCTGCTAACCTTTCACACTTGACAACAGGAGTCTTGGTCGCTGCTCAGAGCTGCTGTTGCTGCACTTCCCCTCCTTCACCATCGGGCGGCGCCTGGAGGTCGCAGTGAGCAGCAGGGAGGAGATGTTGCTGTTGCCCAATGCTCCCTACACCCCGGCCACCAGGCCACTGAGCCAGCAGCAGCAGCCCATCTCAGTGCGCACAGTCATGGCCCCTCCACCTGTCAGGTCAGGTTGCTCTTGCTATCTTCTTGTTCGTACATACACCCACCCACCCACCTACCTAACGACTCTGGAGAGAGGGCTTTTGAACACTTTGTGACTGAAATCGATTTGTTGATGTATTTGCTGTTATCAGAACATCAAAAAGGCACTTGCCCAACTTTTTGGGGACCTACCCGGTACCACAGGCCCTCCGTGACTGTGTGGAGGCCAGGAATGATGTACTAGTAGTTCAACCACAGTTGGGGGAGGTAAGACAGGGCGGTGTCCATAAATCACTTTCTATGTCACCTTTACTTAATAGAAGATGCTTAGGCCTGAATAAAAGGAATCAACACATTTGGAAACAGTAGCATGTTATAAATACTGGTTCAGTAAATTTCTCAGAAGTCCTGTAATGTAGCATTTCCTCGGCATGTTGATGCTGTAACTGCTCTACAACATGCCCTCCCTGTCCTCCTTGTCTTCTCTCCTTCCCAGCCTCTGTCCATGGCCAACCTGCAGCAGCGTTTCTCCACACTGCTGTGGCTGGAGGAGCTGAATGCGGAACACGAGCTCCGAGAGTTCAGCATCAGTGGCGCGCTGCTCCGCAAGGGGGCTGTTCACCTGCACCTGGAGGTGCCCGGCCTGGCAGAGGGCCGACCCAGCCTCTTCATCGGTGAGGAACCTCTCCGTAGGGAATTGTGATGGAATACAGTAGGGCTGTAGCAGCAGTAATGCTCATATTCAGTAGACTTGCACAGTCATTTTAGAAGAATAAAGCTCCTTTAAAGGGAAACACTAGTAAACGTTGTGATCTCATGCAACAGAATTGTTAGAACTGAATGTTTTGGCTCCACGTGTTGTCTTGATTACCAGCCAGCCTATTTTGTATCCAGGTGACAAGGTGCTTCTGAGGAAGCCCATGACTGGGGGTGTGGTGGTGGAGTACATGGGTTACGTTGCAGAGGTAAACATCACATAATAAGTGCATTCAATATTACCAAGCCAGTAATGTAAACGGCACATAATAAGTGCCTTCAACATTACCAAGCCAGCAATGCATTCTGAGTTGAAAGCCCGAACATATTAAGGAGTTTTGTGGAGTGGAGTTTTCTACCCACAATGCATCACTGCCTGCAGTCGAATTGGTAATGACGAGTTGGCATAATGAGTTTGTTGTGATGCTTGACTTGTGGTTTAGGATGTTATTGGAGGATTGTGATATGGAAAAGTGTGAGATGGGTTGCACTGTCTGATACTGTCTATGGCTGCTCTCCACAGATCAATGAAGAGGATGTGAGCCTGAGAGTGAATTATGATTTCCATAAAGCCTACCTCGGAGAGCCATTAGACGTGGAATTTTCCTTCAACAGGTACAGTATTCTCTAGGAACCTGGAAGGGGAGATGATGGTAAAGTCAGGACTAAGGATATTGTAAGAATTCCTCTTTCAATTTGTATGTGTGTGTTTGTCATCATACTGAGCTATGTAAAATTGTGCTCTAATGTCAGGTTGACAATGCGTCGGTGCCACCTGGCCATTAATCAGGCGAAAGACTTTGGTGAGACTGGTGAGTGGTGCTACTGTTCCTGTCTTCCATAACACTCCTCTCCATGTCTTTGTCAAACTGTCTGTCCTGCACACTGCTGACGCCAATGTTGTGGCCCTAATTCCATTTCTCCAGTGCTGTTCCCGGGCAAACTGACCCGTCAGGCCCCTCTGTGGGTGGGGGAGTGGGGACCAGACGAGCCCCTCCGAGAGGCTCAAGAGGAAACGGTGAGGAGAGCAGAACGGGCATCCGTTACCCAAAAGCATAATTGAACCCTTGCAACGAAGAACCATATAAGTCCATATTTAAAAATTATGAATACAATCATTTTAACACATATTAAATGGTAGAAAACCAGTCTGAAATGAAAACCAGACTGAAACCAGATATTATTGAAAAGTGTCTCAATAATATCTAATTAAACAATTTTGGTTTCAGACTGGTTTACTACCATTTTATATGTGTTAAAATATTTTTATCCAAAATTTTGAGAAATGGACTTGTATGGTTCTTTGTTGCAAGGCCTCAATTGATAACTAAGTTGGCAACTATGTTGGTTGCAATGCAATTTCCCATTGCCAACTAAGTAAGTTGCTTGCCGGTTAGCAGCTACATGTATGCTTTTTGGAAGCGGATGCCAGGTCACCACATTATTTTGAATTGTGAGGTAGTCATAGGTGCTGGGAGACCACTTTCCTTGAGGCACCATAATTCTTCTCGTTACAGACTCAGGAAGTGGAAAAGGTTCTTAATGGCGAGAGCTCAAGTGTGAGCACAGACATGGTGTCCGTTGCCACGCAAACAAAAACAGGTAAGGATTCAGTGGGTTGAATTCTACTGAACTGTGCACCTGTCAGAAGATCACAACTGGACTGTTAATGCTAAACATTTTAGCTGCCAGTCTGTTAGTTTTAAGCAGCCGGCTCACTCTCCTGTATCCTCTGCAGACAGAGTACCTAAGAAGGAGATCCCTCGCCCAGGACAGTTCTTTAACCGCAGTCTGAATCCTGCTCAGCGGGAGGTGGTGAAGCGCATACTGGCTGGAGAGTGTCGGCCCACCCCTTACGTGCTTTTTGGACCCCCTGGGACTGGCAAGACTATGACCCTCATCGAAGCCGTTCTACAGGTGTTGTCTTAGCTTTTTGGGTGCAATTTGGGTGCCATTTCACAAGTGCATAAAGATGTAGTTTGTTCCCAATAGAACAGTTTTCCTTTAATGCTAGGCAGAGCCAACATAAAATACTTTGTGTTGTGAAAAATTACTTTGAGTAAGTCCGATTCTGCAGGTGCCAGTTTAGCTGTTTGGATGCTAAAAGTGCAGTCCAGTCTCAAAATGTTGGCACCATGGCCAGCTCAGCTGAGTCTGGAATGGATTTGCCACGTTGTGAAAGGTTGTCATGAGTTAAGAGTCCCTAATGGAAGTGTTACTGAGCGTACCTGTTTGCCCTGTTGCAGATTTACCACCGGATCCCTTCTAGTCGCCTGCTGGTCTGTACCCCCTCCAACAGCGCCGCTGACCTCGTCTGCATCAGGCTGCATGAGAGCGGCTTCCTCCACTCAGCCAGCTTGGCCCGCGTCAATGCCTCCTGCAGGCAAGAAGAGGTACTGCATGCACAATGAAGCCACCAGCTGTGAACTTTGCATATCTAGCTCCTTTGAGATAGATAGTCTCATCCTAGTGTAGGGCCTAAGGGTGTTTTTTTTTTTTTTTTTTTTTTTTTTTTTTGTTCTGAAATGTGGAAAAGGCCTCCAAAGCACATCACTTTGGCAGTTTATGTTTGTATCTCTCTCTCTCTCTCTCTCTCTCTCTCTCTCTCTCTCTCTCTCTCTCTCTCTCTCTCTCTCTCTCTCTCTCTCTCTCTCTCTCTCTCTGTTAGTCCATCCCTGAGGTGCTGCAGCAGTACTCGCGCGCAGGAGAGGACATTCGGCACGCCTCCTTCCACCGCATTGTGGTCAGCACCTGCTCCAGCGCTGGAATGTTCTATCAGATTGGCCTGCGGTGAGGGTTCTAACAGCAGTGAAATGAGAGCTCCAGTACAGTAGCTCCGGAGACTCCAGATCCTATCCAGCCTCTCTTGGCTGCTCTGTAGTTCTAACAGAATACAGAAGCAGTTGCCCATCAACAGTTTTTATTGGGTTCCTACTCAATACTTGTGTACAGTTGAGAAAACGGAAAACAATATTCTGTTTGTTATGAGAACAGCTAACAAAACATTAACCGCAAATTGGAACATGATGTGAAGTGCCTATGCTATAGCCTAGAGATCATGCTGTTATTTGGCACCTAGTGTACTCACTCAGTGATTGTAATGGAGCATGGACAGCATAAATATTCCTCCAAAAAAACAGTTGGAAGGAACTACAAACAAAGCAGAATCTGGCTCCAAGAATATATGGCGCCTCTAATTTTGACAAATGCGTGGACTGCGTTCTTCTGTAACAGCAGGACAGGATGCCCTGCTCTGCTCTCCATGCTTTTTACAGTCATTGGTTATGGCAAGTATTTGAGTATAATAAAAGCATCAGCTCTTTGGCTCCTCAAACCTGCTCCCGTGAGCTGTGAGCCTGTGTGGTGTAATCTAGTTTAAGCAAAGTCCAAAAACAGTCAGCTCCCTGCATAGACCTAGGCTACTGCCAGTTCCTACTCACTAGTAAAGTAGCCCAGGGATTCATGGTTGATCTAAAGTGTTATTTGTTGGTGAAACACTTGATTACAGACAGTACACAGAATTATATTGGTATTATACATCATTCATTATAGTAAGATTGTAATGTATTCCTTTGTCTTGGTCAATATTCAATTCATTTTGCTTCCACCTTCCATCCAAATTTATCAATGAAATGGAATGCAATCGAGACGAAGTTTGTTGTGTTTTTAGCGGACGTGACGTGACGTCCGTCCATCCAAGTTTCCAAGACAAATGGAATGCAGAATAAATCTGTGCCTCTCCCACCACAGGGTTGGCCATTTCACCCATGTGTTCCTGGACGAGGCCGGACAAGCCACAGAGCCAGAGTGCCTCATTCCCATTGGCTTGCTCTCGGAGAAAGACGGCCAGGTCAGTCCGAGCTTCATGTTCAGCACTGAAATTCCACAGTGAAGTACTTTCACTCAAACAGTCATAAAACTATGATCATATTTTATTAACACCTCTGTCTCTGTCTCTCTCCCTCCTCATGTGGAGCACAGATTGTTCTGGCTGGAGACCCGTGTCAGCTGGGTCCAGTGGTGAAGTCCAGACTGGCCTCTGTCTTTGGGCTGGGCGTGTCTCTGCTAGAGAGACTGATGGCCACCCCCCTCTACGCTTGCAATGAGAGCGGCTTCAACCCATCTCTCGTGAGAGTCTGACTTGACAAGTTTGAAGTGTTATAGCACAGCCTTTCTCATCTTGATGAGGTTTTACTTCCCATGTTGTTGTTAACAAAACTCTCTCTCTTCCTCAGGTGACTAAACTTCTGTACAACTACCGCTCCCATGAGGCTTTGCTCTCGCTGCCCTCGCGCCTCTTCTACAGCGGAGACCTGTGCATGCGAGCCCAGAGGTCTGTGGTGGACTCGCTGTGCCACTGGGGCCGGCTGCCCAGGAAGGGCTTCCCCCTCATTTTCCATGGAGTGCGTGTGAGTGTAGCCTCCCCATAGGCCTCCACCTTGTACTGGGGTCATACATACATCATGTACAAGTGCAACAGTCTGAACAAGTTATGGAGTTTACTGGTTTACTGGTTTTCTGAGTGTTCTACTTAAAACAGTATATCTCTTTGAATAGGGGGGAGGATTTGAGAATTGAATAGACTTGGCCAAGTAGTACTGCTTGATCCGCTGAAGTTTAAAATGAAATGTCGGTGCTGAAGATAATTTTGACCGGTCTTATGCTGGTAGCTCTTTTTTATTATTATTATTTAATGTTTGACAGCCGTTCATGTTGGCAGCCATACAATGAGTGTACCAATGGCACTTTTCCAAACGTTAAGTATCAATTTCTAAAAGACTTAAAAGTCTACTCCAGTTGCAGTATTCTCAGTCCCTACACATGGAATCAAGCATTTAGAATGTTGTTGAAGAGGTATTTTGTTAACAGCTTGAATGATGAGAGAGCCTGTTGACTTATGTCCATTTTCTAAGCAAATGGACAAAAGTCAAGACTTTGTATTAATGGATCTATCCACATTTTTAATTTCCATTAGGTAGGCTTGAATGAAACAGCAGGACAGACTATTTAATTTGCATAATACGAGACAAATTATATTCCTGTACAGTACAAGGCAACGTAGGACAGGTTATCCTATGCCCATAGTGAAAAAGACCCTCAATAGCTCCAGTGCCTGAGCTTCACTTTAATACACTTACAGAAAACCCTTCTGATAAACAACTTTGAAGTAGCTTCACAGTAATGACATTTCAAGTTTAGAAAATTAACTTAATACCAGAAGATCAAAGGGCTCTTTATATTGCTCCATTAATGTAATTGATTACTTTTTTCCGCTCCTCCCAGGCCACTGAGATGCGGGAGGGTAACAACCCCTCCTGGTTCAACCCAGGTGAAGCCGTGCAGGTGATGCTGTACTGCTGCCAGCTGGCCAAGAGACTCTACAACCCCATCTCCCCCACAGACATCGGCATCATCGCCCCCTACAGGAAACAGGTAGCCAAAACACAGAGGCAACGTCAGTCAAGAGCCGCTCCATGAGTTCAGTTGGCCTCTGTTGCTAGCTAGAGTGACGTGACGTGCCTTGCATGCTGAAATGCCTCCACTGCTGAGCAGTTCATGTATTTTTCATGGCCCATTGTGCGCTGGGACCCAAGCCAAAGCATGGCTGATAAAAGGCTGCTTTGTTCAGGGGCTGCTGCGCTCCCTCACAGAGCCCTCTGGGCAGAGCAGTAGTGCTTGTGGTCAGGGGCCTGGCTCCTCACCACTGCACTGGCCTCTCCTTGGCCCCAGACAACTCACTAATGCTGTGTGTGTGTGTGTGTGTGTGTGTGTGTGTGTGTGTGTGTGTGTGTGCGCGCGCTCGCACATTTTATGTGTTGATTCAGGTGGAGAAGATCCGAGTGCTGCTCCACAGGGTGGGTCTGGCAGACATCAAAGTGGGTTCTGTGGAGGAGTTTCAGGGACAGGAATACCTTGTCATCATCTTGTCCACGGTAAAGAACGTATCCACACATCACTGATGCTGACCTGGAATAGTCCCACTTCAACCAATCCTGGATAGTCATCTGTATCAGGCCTACACAGTAAATGGCCATATAGATTAACTACATCAACTATAGTAGAATTGGAAATTATGTAACTTCTTTGCTGTTGTATATTGGTCCTTTCAGGATTATTCACTGTATTTGTGTTTCACAATCTTGATTTGACTTGATTGGTTTGATTAATTGATTGATTGATTGATTTTTCCTGTGTTCCAGGTGCGCTCCAATGAGGCTGTGTTAGGGGAAGACCTTCAGACTGCGCTGGGCTTCTTGTCCAACCCAAAGCGCTTCAATGTGGCCATCACCAGAGCCAAGGCCCTGCTCATCCTTGTGGGCAACCCCCACATTCTTATCAAGGTACCTAAAACCATTGTTCACTCTATGCTAACATTTCTTACAGTTGCATACATGTAGGTTCTGTCACCTTTATAGTGACTAAAATAACCGGCAAGACAGATTGTTATTGTTTTCAGCCACTAGTTGTTCAGAACGTGGCTATTATGGTTTGAATGTTTTTACTTGAAGCATTTAATGTATTTTTCTTCTCTCTCTTTCTTTCTATGTTATAGGACCCCTGTTTCAATGCCCTGCTGCAGTACGCATATGACAATGGAGCCTTCGTCGGCTCAGATCCCCCAGTCTCCCTCTGTGCTTCCCAAAGGTTTGTGGTCCTCTCTTCTCAAACATAACTGGACAAGTAGAGTTCACACTTGCTTTTAAACCAAACGTTGCTCCTAAATCTTTTTTTTTTCTGTTCCACTCTTTAGGGTTAGTGCAGAGAAAGAAAGTTGAAGAAGTGTGCCCTGACTAGAGAGCCTTACGTGGAAGTCTCTCTTAATCTCTGTTCAAACATATGGCTTGTGTATTTTGTTAAAAAAATAAATAATGCTTTGCTGACGCCAAGCCAATGCGTTCTTTTCTTTTGCTGAGGATATTGCATGGGAACATGCAGTAAGTTCTTATCCACTAGACTGGCACTTATTAATTACCAACTGTCAAAAAAACATGCTTAAGATTAGAAATGTTATCAGTGATTTCAGATTGTATTAAACAACAACAAAAACACTATTCCACCTTCTTTTGGTTTTTATACTGGAATTTATTCAAATCTGTGTTGCCAAGTACTTCACCTTGGTCAAGATGATCCATCCAAATGATAAATGTTCCATCCAAATAATGAGTGTTATACCAAAACATGTAGGTTGTAAACCATGATTGATTAGTTCGGTAGATTGGTAGTCACAAATTTAATGGAGCATGCAAGTGGCATACTGAAAGTAGGTATACATGTATGTGTCAGAGTGTTTTCTGTGAACTGAATATACCTCTCAAGTCATTAACACTAACCATTTTTAGCCACATTGTGAATACATAACTCTAAATTACATCTTTATTCCATGACAATGGAAACTAAATCTATGATGGTGCATCTCTTCACTTTTTTGGACACCTTGTTTGTCCATGAAGAAATGCATTCCATCTCGTTTGCTTGCCAAGTTTGGGAATGTGAGGTCAGATTGTTTGTCTTGGGTAGATTAATGAGTTAATGTATTAAGCTAATGAATTGAGCCGCGAGTGTCAAAAGAGTGGTGTGATTTTCTGCTCATTAGCCGAGCAGCCAACCATACAATGTGCGAATGGCCCATATTAAAGACATGAATGGCCAGAGACATCAGTGGGTCAAAGAAGCCATTATTCATGCATAGCAGATGTATCGTGGGATTAGCCTTGCAAAGTGAGTTCCAACACTGCAAGCGTGTGCCATCTTCACTGTTCACTGAGATGAGGGCGAGTCTGTCAACACTGCAGCCACGTGAGCAGAGCATGCTTCAGACATGACGTTCATTCACACACCCAAGATCTGTATGGCTCACAGTTCTAGGAATGCATTGCCCTATGACTCAAAATGCCTGCCTGATATGACGTCTGATCTGACCCTAATTGTCTTTATCATATCATGTGTTAAGTCACAACAGATCTTCTCACTCTCACTTCTCAAGCTCAGGGATTTAAAAAAAAAAACATAAAGAGCATGAATTCACCAAAGGCAAATGTCCCCAACTGCCCCAAACCTTCAAAGACTGGCATTGATCTGACAATAATACTGATTCATAACAGTTTAACACTTTGAAGGTCCAGTACAGGGCTTTAGGTATTAGAGCAGACATTGAGATTCCGACTGTGTGTATGTGAGGGGTTGCACATCATCCATCCACGTCTCCCTGAGAGGAAGGGAGCGCTGCCGTCAGGTCTATGTGCCAGGGCTGCGTCTCCAGCAGGCCTGCCTCAGAGACTGCATTCATGTGACAATTGAGTGCGAGTCTGTCTGCAGTGACAGCCCCAGTGGAGCCCCTGCTACAGAAGTAATGACTGGGAGAGAGTTTGGATAGGAGACCAGGGGCTAGGGGGTGGAGGGGAGTGTGGTTGGGGGGTGGAGGGGAGTGTGTGTGTGTGTGTGTGGGGGGGGGGGGGGGATTGATGGCAGTAGACCAGGGGGATCCACATGACAGCTCTAATGAGTCAGGAGAAGGTGGCTTTCATGTGAGCGGAGTGGGGACAGGCTGGAGGTCTTTGATGTGGCTCTCTCTCAGGTGCCTGCCTGGGCCCTGCTCTCTATCCCACAGCTGGATGTCACACTAGTTCCTCTGCTCTGCTCAACTGAACTTCATGCCAGCCCAGTCTTGCTGAAGTTCAATGAATTCTTACAGAACATTACTCTAAAACGTCTAAATAAACCATAAAAGGTCAGTAAGGAATCTTCAGACACACTTTGACACTTTCAGACATACTTTCTGATCTTCAAAGGTTTTCTTTTCAATGAATAATATGCCTGAGCAGTGTGAATGATGTTTTCAAACTCCATCTGCACTGACTTTCTTTAAATTTGATAAACGTCAACATGCTGCCTTATTCATACAACACAATGCTGATGTTTTGAAGGGGTAAACCAAACAGATTCACAGATATTGTTTACTGTATGTGACAGGTATACGGTGTATGGCCAGGTGCCCCAGTCCCATTAGGTGACACCAACCACTACATTAACAACACAAACACAGCGGTTCAAGAGGGCCATTAGAAATCCAAACAAGCTCCTGGGGGGATGACTACATGGGAGACAAAGGCAGGTTAGTCAAACAAATGCCCCCCCATTGTTCCCACAAATTGGTCTATGGGTCTAATTGCCCAGTTAGGCCCCCTTGCAAACTCCCGTCTTTGGCCTGGTTCAGCTGCGGCTGGTTCAGGGGGACGGCGAAGGGAGCCATTGGGGCTGGGGACGGGACGGCAGCCTTGGAGACAAGGCCCAGGAGCGGCTCTGCGCAGACCTGTCAAGGTGGCACGCTGCTAGACGCTGGCTACCAATGCATCATTTGCCCTTCTGCTCTGTTGATGAGTCAACAGACAGATGAAAGATAGATAGCCTTGAAAGAAAGATAGCCTTATGAGTCTACATAATATGAATCTTATGTTTTTCCATATGAATGAAAATGCAACTAAAGACATCCTCTTGGCCCTTTATTTAAAAATAGACCACCTGGGCTGTATTAAAGGTAGTTTACACAATAGTTCAGGTGAATAAATAATAAATAAAAAAGGTTTCAAATTAAATGATTCATCAATGATTGTCATGAAACAGTTCTGTAATGTCTTCTCTGTTAACTGCAACTACAAATCTCAGTTCTTTGAAAAAATGGGCATTATTGGCATTGTCAGGTGTCCATGACATTAGTAGCTAACAAATATCTTTAAGTCTGACACATGCTTATGACTCAAAACCCAAAATAACTGAAAAAAATGTATATTTAAATGTTTCAGGTTATGTGAGTTACATGCAGTTCAGTCCTCTAAATCAGCTACGTCAAGCAGACAAATCAGATGGTTTGCTTATGCAAAGGATAGTTAATTGCCAATTGGCCCTAACATCTGATGCTATCATACAATTGTAACAGTGGTCTCAATTAGGCCTGTTTAGTCTGTAAGACAGACGACCAGCTAAACGGTAGCATTTAGCATTTCAATATGAAAACAGCACAGAGAGACACATCAAAGGCATTTGATGAGGTGGCTGAGGCAGCAGACTGGCTGCCCCTAATGAGACTTGAGCTAAGGAGAGGAGTCTGACTGTGAAGGAGCCCAAATTAACATAGAGGAGACACCAGAGGAGCTGACAGCACGCAGGAGTCTGCCCGTCTGACCATACACTCCTCTTCTCATCTCTGCAGACAACACACAGACTATATCATCGTCCAAGACCAAGATACTGTAACTGGAGCAGTCATATCTATTCATCTATATGTGTACACAAAAGAGAATAATAAAAAAAAGCTGTTAAGCCAGAGATGAAATGGTGGACTCAAGTACAAGCATACCATAAATAGTACATGGTGGAACATGTATAATGATTTTCTCATCACTACTTCTACCCCCACCTTCCTAATATGAAATATGTATAATAAATAAGCCAATAATTATGTTGGTCCATTCTACTGAGTGTGCAATATGCACCCCATGGGTTGATATTACATATATCATTGGTTGTTTATTTGTAGACTTATTATTATTGCACTGAAGCCTCTGATGGGTTGGCTAGGCCATGAGTCTGGGACTTTGATTGTTTGTCTAATGTCCCCCTCCCCTCCCTCCTCCTCGTCTGCAGTCCGTTATCTCCTGTTTCACACATCGTCTGCTGCTCTTTGATAGGCTGTTGATAACTGGGCCTGCCTGGGGTGGTCCGCCTGTATAAATAGCCCGGGACTCACCCTCACTTCAGCAGGTCTCGACCCATCCTGGACTTTCATTCTTCACCAGACCCTCTCATCTCTACTGGATCACCTCTACTAGAACCATGGCTCTCTTTGCAATGCTCAGCGCCCTGGCCACCTTGTCTCTGTCTGCTCAATGCTGGGCCTTTGATTTGGGCCAGTCCACCCGCTGTGTGCCCATACCCAACCAGATGAGCATGTGTCAGGATGTTGGCTACTCAGAGATGCGACTGCCAAACTTCCTGGGGCATAGTAGCCTGGAGAGTGAGGTGGTGCCCCGCTCAGAAGACTGGCGTCCACTGCTGCAGACCGGATGCCACCCCCAGGCCAAAGCCTTTCTTTGCTCCCTCATTGCTCCTGTCTGCTTGGATACGTAAGTACTATTCACCTTCTCCCATTACTATCATATATGTTTCTGCAGTGAACATTGCCCTGTAACATTCTGAGCCCCATCTGACCAAGGAATTTTATTGTTTTGTATTATGCAGGTTTATCCAGCCTTGCCGTAGCCTGTGTATGGCCGTGAAAGACAGCTGTGCCCCAGTGTTGGCCTGTCAGGGGCATGCCTGGCCAGAGGCGCTTGACTGTGACCGCTTCCCTGCTCAGGAGGACATGTGTCTGACCTCTCTGACAAAACCCATGGGTGGATACTTGCTTAAAGGTAAGCCCCAGCCTCCCCAAAACACAGGCTATTTATAGACTATTCTTTCAGCTTAAGCCAATTTAGGATGAAAAGGCTAACATTCAGCATATTCATTGCAAAGTCAACATTTTGTTTGGATTGTGTGGAGCTTGGTTGTGCTGGTGTTCTTGGGCTTTGAGCTAACTGATATCTTTGGCCTTCACAGATTTGCCTCAGCCCGCCTGTCAAGACTGTCCTGCTGTGCACGAGCTCCCTTCACTGAAAGCGCTGCTCGACTCATTTTGTCTCAGTGATTTTGGTGAGTATCTAACGTACTTTCCCGAGCATTACTAAAATAATCGTATATGTACTCATATTGTTTCACATATAAGCGAGTCATTTAGGTTTCTGATTCTAACCGAATTTCTTTCTATTATTTCTAGTTGTCAAAGCTAAGTTGTCGCGCCGTCGTCTGCCGACTGGTGAGCCAGAGTTCGAAGTGGAGGGACGCGTAGAGTTCATCCAACAAGGCCCCCTCTTGCCTTACGACACCACCAGTCTTCTGCAACAGTGGCTGCTTATCAACCTGCGCTGTGCCCACACACTGGTGCGCCCAGGCCGTGCACAGCTCTACATCCTTGCCGGTACAGCCCAACCTGATGGCACCATGGCGTTAAAACATCTCTTCCCTTGGCACAAGAAAGACATGAACATTGCGGTGGCAATACGCAAATGGAAGCATCATAAATGCTGAATTGACTGAAAGTGATAATTACTGTGGGGCTCAGACCCATGTCTCCGCTGAGGGAACATCCGGTTATTTTGGGGAAAATAAGTTTATGGATACTGAGACTGGAATAAGGAGACATTGCTGCTGGCTTCTCCAACTGGCGAGTTATTGCCCCCCTCTGGTCAATTCAGGTATTGACTGCAGCTCTTTGAGGAGAGAGAAAACAATGCACTCTGGATTGTACATAGAAACACAAAAGATGATGTGTAAAGACTAATATTTGTATTCGTGTGTATATTTATTTTTTATTTTATCTTTGTGGAATTAATAAAATATAATTAATTCACAATTTAATTTTCTGTATGATTCATTCCCACATCAATTAATCAGCCTGCAATTTGAAAGACAAAAATAGGAAATGAATGGCAGCGATTTATTATGAGGATAATATTTAGAAAAAGATGTTTATCTTGGTGTCCTTCGTACTTTGAAACTCTCTACTGGTAATTTCCCTTGCACATCCAAGCACTAGAAACTTCAAAATGCATAGACCTATGGGTATTTTGCAATCAGGGCGGAACCATACTTAAAGGAAAACAAATTATAAATTATAAATTCCTTTACATTATGTCAACAAAATTTCATTTTCAGTAGAAAACAGAAATTGATTATTCACATCAACCCTCACGAACTTTCCAGAAATAGTTTTAACTTTGCATCAGTCCAGTGACTGGGGTTGCAATTTAGCCATTTGGCTAGAAACATTTTATGGATCACATCTACACAAATTTTATCACATTAATATCACTGTGATGTGATATTGTGCATTGCATTGTCCCTGACAAATAAACTTATGAATGAATAAACTTTAAAAGCTTAAAGTTGTAAAACATAACCACACCTAACATTTAGCTATCTGCTAAAAGAAACACATCATATAACTTAATCAACTAGACTTTCTTAAATAATGCTAACCCAGTCACAATAATAAATACTACAAATATTTACTAACTTACTTACTTAAACAATAGAAAGGTCAACGATTAGCCTAATAGACATACAGTATGTCCACTGTATATTAATCGAAGAATCATCAACGACAACATGGATTTCATTTATTTATTTCATTTTATTTTATTTTATTTTTTTTAATTTTTTTTTTTATTATTTATTTATTTATTTATTTATTTATTTGAGAATGTGGGTTTAAAAGCATTTTTAAGCTAGCCAACTCTAATTGAGAAACTACTGTACCTATACTATGGTTCTGTATATTTAGAACTGGCAAAATAATGACAAGCTTCAACCCATGAAATACTGTACATACTGATTTGAAGGAAAATCACAATATGACAAGCATTAACAATAGATAGGCCTAATTCCTGTTGTCAGAGAAAAAGTTACCGTAAATATAACCAATGGTTGGTGGTAGAATGTTCTTCATGTCAATGAATAAAACCCTATCCTGCCGAGTTTGTAACTTGCAATATATGAGTTCACTGAAAATGCAAAAAAGCTACCTTGCTGTGTCAGAGTTTTAATTCAGAACTTTACACTGCCCAGTCTACTAGTGCTAGTGCGATGGAGAGTGAAATGGAAAAAGAATCAGTTTCCATCCAGAAAAGACTAGAACAGCAATATGAGTGATGATCTATTTCCTTCACACTTATGTAGTATATTCTAAGGTCAGAGGTGTGTCTGTGTCATGAGCTCAACAACACAAGGACTTGTTTTCTGTTTTTTCATTAATTTTACAAGATGAATCAGTTGTAGAAATGAATCTGAGCATATAATAATAATAAAAAAAAATCTCCAAATTTCTTGTCAAAATGTTAATCTGTTTTATTTGGTGGGTGTGTGGGTGTGGGGTACTTTGCAAAAAGAAAAAAAAGAAAAAGTATTTTCATTTGTAAAAATCTTAAAAGAGCAACTGAGTTAAAAGTTGCTCTGGCTGAGATATGTAATCCCATCTTGGGTCACTCATTAGGTCCGGCTACTTCTGGCTACTTATTAAATTGCTCCTCTTCATTGTTTACTGTTATGG
Source organism: Sardinella longiceps (assembly GCA_027497455.2). Classification (NCBI taxonomy): domain Eukaryota; kingdom Metazoa; phylum Chordata; class Actinopteri; order Clupeiformes; family Clupeidae; genus Sardinella; species Sardinella longiceps. Next base: position 27,180,306 of record JAODXP020000017.1, on the reverse strand, counting down.
TAATTGCAGTGGTCCTCAGCAACTCCCCATTCTCCCCATTGGGCTTTGTGTCAGTGGGAGTAAAGGCCCACTCTCTGGCAGTGAGCCTGAATAGAGAGGGGGCAATTCATTCTCCTTACAGCACCTCATGAGAACTCAATAGATGCACAATTGTGAGGTGCACATTAGAAACTTCCGCGCTGAGGCACAGACAGGCCCGCTAAATGCCCGCTCACCCCCCGAGTGGACGGCTTTGTCCCCTAATTCATGGAGTCTGGCCCACCATTCACAATATTAAGTGTGAGTGGGGGAATATCAATTGAGTTGCGGTGGCGCTCTATGTGTTTTTTTTTTTTTTTTAGAGAGAGAGAGAGAGTAAAAGGGGAGAGCTTATTCACCCAGGGCTGCTGAGTGGTGGATTTCAGCACTGCGATTGTGAACTATCAATAGAGAAGCCTGGTTTCTCTACGTCTGCTGAAGAGCATGAAGGAACATCAAATCAGTTCACATGAACTTGCGTTAAGGAGTCTCTCCAAAGCTAAGATCATAATAGCCTAATTATCCCATCCCCTCTCTTTGGGCAATGTCCATTGGAATTGGCAGTGATTAAGAGCCATTAGGTCATTCTTCTGACACTCCGGGCTTTGAACGAAAGGCTTGGAAATCCTATGGGAACAGTATATGAACTGGACCTGCTTCCATTCAGGGCTAGATAAGTCACTTTTGTGCCATGGCAGAATTATTTTCTCTTTGTGTATTAAGTGTCAGTCAAAGCTGTAAATCTCCTGTTTGATGTGTCACAGCAAAGCCAGCTGCATCTGACTTGACTTGTGCAACAGTAGAAGAGAGGGGCTACCCTATTCCGCATATACGTTCATAATCCCCTGAATATTCAATAAATTCATGGAACTAAACTTATAACATATAGTATTAGAATTTATCTAACTATCTATTTATCTTAGTCACACCTCTTCACTAATTATTTATACTTTAAATAAAATCTTGTCCATATTTGAGAACAGGGAAAACTCTGACCAGTAACCACACAATTTTATTCGCTGTTGATAAGCCCTGTTGCTCAAACTGAATCCAACTGTCAAATGAGCTCAAGTTCAAGCTAAGCCGTGTGAGAGGACAGGACCTGTGTACCCAGACACGCGATGAGCATGGCAACCTTTCCACCAGCAGCAGGCATAAAAACACAAATTTGATTACAAGCAACCTTTGCCTCTCTGGCGCCCAGACAATGGCCCGCGCTGTCCGGGGCGATTTCCATGCCCAGCATGTGGTATTCCCTCACAAACCTGCACCCCCTTTTGCTTGGACATGCTTGTTTACTTTTTCGTGTACGCTGTTTCTTCTCAGGCGCCTGGATGAGCCCCTAATTTCCCAAGCAAGGAAAAACAAGATATATCTTTGAGCAGACATTCTGCTTATTCTTTTTTCGGGGGGTTGTGCTCTCTAAAGAGAGAGAGAGAGAGAGAGAGAGAGAGAGAGAGAGAGAGAGAGAGAGAGAGAGAGAGAGAGAGAGAGAGAGAGAGAGAGAGAAAGAGAGAGAGAGAGAGAGAGAGAGAGAGAATGTTTAAATCTGTGTAATTGTCATCCACATATTAAATCATAGGATTTTCAATATTAAAGAAAATTGTGGCAAAATGAAAATATCACTAAAAATGTAAAACTAAGACATACAATACTACACCTATCACTGTTAAATTCAATAATACAGACATTGTATTTTAAATGTAGGTCCTGTAGGATTCCTGGTGACACCCAACTTGGACATATTATTTTTCTGTGCACAACAGAATCTCAACAAGCCCTTTCCTGTTACTCTAATAGGATGCAATGTTATGATGTAAGACTGAGATGTAAAGGGTCAGAGCCATGGAGAGGAAATCTGTGTAACAAGAGGAAACAGGACTGCACTGGACTGCAACCAGTGACCAAAATAAATGTTATTCTGACACTGTGACACTGCAGTGGGCATGACACATTCATTAGGTCTAAAAATAGAAGTGATTCAGAACTTCATTAGGTTTTGTCTTGTCTGAAACAAGGGCAAGTTATGTCATTGTGTCAAATACTTCTAGATTTTATTACATTAGAAAGTAAGTCAGTGAAATTTTTCTGAGGCAACACAATTTCTTCATAATTTATGACGATGTAGGCTGGCCATGATTTTTAATTGACCGCTGTATGGAGAGTGAACAACAATTGAATCATCAGCATGACAAAATGAGTTCCGTCACAGATAGGGCTGTCAGGTCTCATCAATTAGCCTTGTAATAAAATCTTGGCATCACAAAATATCAACACGAACATAAACGTTAGTTATATTAGTATATATTAGTAAAATGTATGATTTTGTTACAGCAACTTCGCAGTTTATAACGTTTTCATTCTTATATCTTCATGAAGTGTAGAAAGTTTTCAATAGCCCAAATACCGTAAGCTTAAGTATGATAACATTAATTATGTTGGTAATCGCAGCAGTGCATTATCTCAGTCATTACCTTGTTGAACAGATTCAGGCTTTAAGCTGTGTAGTCATGCTGAAAAAATATAGGAATGTTTGCTTTTAGAAAGTCGCAATGGCAGTATGATTGTTGGTGGTGACTGAGATAGTTTCTGGATGAACTTTTTTATGGTCTTGCTTTTCTATAGCCTCTCAAAAGAAGCGACTCTGAATTTACTGCTGGAGAAGTCTGTTTAGTGTGCAGGATAAACTTTGGCCAGCAGTCCTTTGTCTCTGGTGTCTATCATTTAATGGGCAAAGTGACATAATGAATGGCTTGGGCCCACCTTCTGCCCATCAGAATGGCCCTGTTCTTATCTGCATTGAGGATCACATTGGAGCCCCCTGGACCAATCACAGACAGGCCAGGGACACACAAGGAAAAGGAGAGAGAGAGAGAGTGCTTTTTTTGTTGTTATTTTCCTCCCTCCTGGCTTTTAATGAAGTCTACCCGCTTGATCTTAACGCTTGATGCCTGCCTGCTGGTGTGACAGGAAAGGTGGAGGTTGGAGAGGTTGGTGCTGAATGGAGGGAATGATCCCAGTTCGCCGCGCAAACAAGTGGGATATGGCCGGTTCTCCACCCAGGCACCCGGGCTTCGGAACGACGGGGAAAAGTTTTCTCATCGACAACCTCCTGCGGCCCGGACACTCTCCGCCAGCCAGGAGCCCAACCGAGCGCCTGGCTCCAAAGGAGTGCCCACCAGCCCGGGCTCAGAGGCCCGTTGGGGGGATCCCGTGTGGGCCGTGGAGTGTTAGGCATGTGGCTCTGGACAGCCAGAACTTTGCTCGAGCTAAAGATGTAGGAGTCTCCCAGACCCACACAGGTCAGTCATACTTGGACTCGGTGTCAGTAGGTGTAGTCAATTTTGCACTGCTTATTGTATATTATTACAATTACAATCAAATCGAAAATTGCAACAAATTGTGTATTGTGAAATATAAGAACTGAACAGTTTGAAATATGCATGCATTAGATTGATAGATATATCTGCGGCAAAAAGAAAAATATAAATAGTGACTGCGTGCTGATCATTTAATTTTTAGAGATTCTCTAATAGTTGCAGTATAAATTCGCATTGGAATTTCCAATGATGGTAATTTGAAAAAAAAAAACCCTTGACAGGTGTCTTTGAATTTCTATAATATATCGAAGAGTAGAATAAATATATTATAATGCCATTATAATACATATATTTCTAATATATAAATATATAACATTTTATATGGCCATATGGCATTTTCCCTTTTTGTTCTGTAAAAGACCGTCCAGATAAACATATCTGTTAGGTTTGTTTCTAAACTTCTTCCCACAAGAAAGAAACTGGCCATCGCAATTAGCCATTTGGCCATTGCATTGCAATTATGTTTCAGAACAGTTTCACAAAAAAGTAGCCTATATAGTTTATATGTCAACAGAAAATGGATGTCAGAATTTTGATGGCATAAGGCAGAAATGGTGTCATGCCAATAAGTCCAGTCCTGATGTGTTAGTTCCAAAGTAGTTATTTCATCAATCAAAAGAGTGGAGTATACAGTGCTACCCAAAGTGCGTTTTGGCCCCATTCACACTGTGCTCCGCGTTTTGGGTAGCACTTTGCTTAGCACTTTGTACTTTTATGCAATAAACTTTTTTTGTTGCATCAGACACCGGTATGCAAGTTCTAGAATATTGATGGCTGCATAGTTTAGATAGGATAGGGCCTATATGTGACAAGTTCCAAATTTGAAAAAAAAAAAAAAAAAAAAAAAATACACCACTACCTTCCAACACAACTACAACAACAAAACTCAGAAATGTCAAAATTAAGAAATCGAATATCTCATGTCATCTCTCTCTGTCTCTTTCTCTCTGTCTCTCTCTCTCTCTCTCTCTGTCTCTCTCTGTGTATCTGTGTGTGTCCCCATACAGCGGTTGTAAACAGTATGTTCCTGAGCAGTCCCCAGCAGCTCCTCCGGACGTGCTGCGGTGGGTCCAGCCCCCCACTGGCCTCCACGCCTGTTTTCTCCAGTAAGTTTCTTCATGCTTCATCAGTGCTGCATGAGGAGCTGTGAGGCTGCGGCTGAGGCTTCTGTGTGTGTGTGCTCCCTCTGGCTAATTACAGATGCAATACCAAAGAGCTAATTCTCCACTAAATCCACTGGGCTGCTATTCATGAGTGTTCATGCTCAATTAGAGAGGGGGAGGGTGGGGGGGGGGGGCATAGGCCTTTATGGCTTTAGTGCACTATTATAGTGCACCATTTCAACACACACATGCACAGACATACACACACACAGACACACACACAGACACACACACACACACACACACACACACACACACACACACACACACACACACACACACACACACACACACACACTCTGATTATCTAATCTACCAACCAGTCTTTTGCAAACATGCATAATGATGCAATCCTATCTTGAATAGTCCATCTGTGCCGTCTATTAATCAGCATTCATTGGCTTACAGGCTTCTTTCCTCTTAGAAATGTCGTGCAACCTTACTTAGAAATGTAAAAAAAAAAAAAATCATGTACCGGACAGATCAACAGATAGGCAATCCACTATCAGCCTGATGTGAAAGAGGAAGTGTCGACTTATCACGTCTGGCTAAATGCGATTCTAATTAAAAGTAAACACATTTTGGGCTATAGTTTTTTAACTTTCGGTGCCATCTGTCAGAGCTGTTCTGTTGGAGGACAAGTAGGGCTAACTGGCTGGCAGCTAGCTCCCCCCAGAGCTCTCTCTCCAGTGGGCTGATACTTTCCCACAGAGCTCCGGGCTGAGACAAAGGCCGGCTGCCCCGTGACCAATCGCCGCCATTCAGATGGGCCGTCCACACGCGACCCCGCTGCAATTTTTCACCACAGCAATGAACTCCACAAAACCCACATTCCTCCGCAGGAGGGGCAGGGTGAGTTGGGCCGTGCTAAAATAGGCCCCTTGGGGACCCCCTTTTGTGCCGGTCCCCCCAAAAGTGGAGGGGGTCTCTCTGCCTCACTCCTATTCTCCCGTCCCTCACTCTGGTCTCCTCCTCCTTTTAAAAGGCTCCATTGATGCAATAGCTTTCAATGAGGATGACTTTTATAGACTTATCCCAGCTCATCTTCCTATGCAATTCAGCCAATGCTTTCTAAAGGGAGAAACTCTCCAATGGTGATGCTGGAAAGATCTGAGACAGGAAAATAGGCAATGGTAAAGACAGAAATGTGCCTATTTTGTTCCAAAGCCACTTAAGTTATCTTTATATCACATCAAACAGCCACATGAAATGCTCAAACAGAAACCTTGTAGCAAACAGAAGCCCTGTGGAAATGATCTATTGTATCTAGTGAGATTCTTTGATGATCTGAACAGTTCTTTGGAGCAATAGAGAAAAAGTGTGAGGTCAGCATTGGTGTGTGCATGTGTGTGTGTGTGTGTGTGTGTGTGTGTGTGTGTGTGTGTTTGTGAGTGAGTGTGTATGTATGTATGAGTGTGTGAGGTTGCAGATACAAGCCCTGCTCGTGAGTGACCTGTTAATCGTCCGTTTAAGTGGAGGCCATTGAGGCGCGGGTGGTGGAGTGGGGAGCGTGACTAACAACCTTACACGCTCCTTCAAGGTGGTCCGTGCACAGATTTGTCGGACAGATTAAAAAGGCATCGCAGGGGACGGAGCAGGGGAAATTGTTCGACTTGACTTTTGTTGTGCTCGCACCTGTGAGAGCAGCACCGTGGGATTGCCCGCTCAAAGGCTTCAGCTTCCCATTCTCTGAGTTCGGAAAGGGCCTGCCATTCTCACTGCTCACTCAGCCATTGCAATTCTCCCCGGGCATTTAAACAATCGCACCAAGATTGTCACTAACCAATTGGATATTATGTGAGGAAGTGAATGAGCTGGGGGAAGAGGGTCTTGAATAAAAAAAGAAAGAAAGAAAGAAAGAAAGAAAGAAAAAGAGAGAAAAGGAGATGTTCTCAGAACTATCTGAATGGCATAATTAGTATCCTGCTGATTTACAAACACACACACAGACATTCAATCATGGTCTTAAATGAATACATTATGAACGTTTATGAGGTCACTTAGAACTGGAAATAGGAATAGAAAATAATTTGTCATCTCCTCATGAGCGAGACAGTTTTTTTTTGTATAAAAATACACTCACACTGTCTGAGTTGATAGTCAAAGTAATTTGTTGTCTGACAGCTTTTTCCTTCCATTACAAAATTGTGAGTAAACCAAGGGGAATATGCAAGGACAAATGAGCACAGCAGATAGAATGCAGTCCGGGAGCTGAGATGCTGTGGGGGCGTTCGGTTGCGTGCAGTACACAGTCCCTTATGACAGCACAACGCTTAGAGCATGTATCGTCTGAAGAACATTTGGCTGATGTCCATGAGTAAGCTGACCTGATGTGTTGTGTCATGACCGCTGTGAACTCTGCCAGGCACTTGGTCTAGGCTGGAGCGAGATCAGCTGTTAGTCCTAAAAGCAGATGCAAGCTCTTGACTCACTATAGTCTGACATTAGTATAATACAGATGGTAAGGCACCCTAAGGTGCTAAGGTATAATTGTGTCCTGACCTTTCTTTGACCTCTTGTTGTGCAGAGGGAGTAAAGGTTCCACTCTGGGGCCTGGAGAGCCACCCGAAGTCGAGGAGAGGGATTTTACGGAGGGCCGTGTTCTCTGAGGAACAGAGGAAGGAGCTGGAGAGAACATTCCGGAGACAAAAGTACATCAGCAAGACGGACAGACACCGATTGGCAGCAGATCTCTGCTTAAAGGAGACTCAGGTAGGAAGACATGCAGGAGCATTTGTGGATGGGCTTGGATGTATGAACTCAAAACACACACACACACACACACACACACACACACACACACACACACACACACAGACACACACACACACACGCACACACACACACACACACACACACACACACACACACACACACACTCATCACATGTTAACACATGGATACATACATTGTTAAAAGCTCTGTGTGTGGCTACACAAGTCCCTAAGGAACACCAAAGTATTAAATTGCAAAACTTGAACTTAAAATATTAACTGACAAAACCTTGAAGCAACTTGAATCTTCTGGTAAATTTTAATGCTTGTAAAAGACAAAGATTGACCCTTATTTTTTAACCTTTATTTTGTGTTCAGGTGAAAATCTGGTTTCAGAATCGTCGGATGAAATGGAGAAATTCCAAAGAGAGGGAGAGCCTTTATGTGCGCTCCTCCATGGATGAGCTTCTGTTCCAGAGCACTGAGGAGCCGGAGGAGGCCCATCCAGAGCCGGAGAAAGAGAAGGAGTCCCAGCATGCTGTGGACTACAGTCCTCCAAAAACTGCTGTGCATCTACACCTGCACTCCAGACAACCTGCAGCGGACAACCCCTCCTCCTCCTCCTCTTCTGTATGTCCCAATGAGGCAGACCAGCTCGCCCCTGCACAGAGCATTCACAGAGAGGGCAGATGAGGATAGCACAGGGAGGCTGAGGACGCACCCTCATCTTACCTACTCACTAACATCAGCAGAGACATAGCAAATACACACAAGCATACACACACGCACACACACAATTTTTTTTTTAATCTCACACACACACACACACACACACACACACACACACACACACACACACACACACACACCACACACACAAACAAACAAGGACACTGACTCAGCCGACCAAGGGCCCAAACATGAATGAAATACCAGGAACTGAATGGGCATCATTTTATTTGACATCTCTGCGTCACCATCTCTGTTGTGCTCTGTGACAGTCAATCAAAAATAGCTTTGGAAAAAAACACACAGTTGTGTTATCTATTGCACTGTTACTGCTGCAGTTACATTCGGTATGATAATTATTGGAGTTGTATTATTTAGTGCCAAACAATACTTTAATGGAGTATTAGTAACAGGACTTAGGGGAAAATGTAATCCACCATACAACATGTGACCACAATCATTCCTAACATTTCCTGACGTTAGGTAAGCATCAACTCATTTATGTTGCATACAAAGAAATAAACCATAAACAAAACATACAAACAATAAAGAAAAAAAATGGAAACAATGATCAATAAGGGACTTTATTTTAAAAGACCAACTGTACATAATGTAATACAGCCGTGAATAGTTAGTTGAAAGAAGATATTTTTGTGCAAAGGCTGTCCATGAAATGTTTCAATTTGCTTTTCAAGTAATAAATAAAAGTTTCATATACATGGCATTTCAAGTGTAAATAATTGCACCACATGGATCTTGACATGATATTTTTGCAAAATGTCTAAGTTAAAAATGGGATAACACTGGGATAGAGCACCTATTGAGATGGTTTGTTGAAATTCAACATCAGTATTTGTGGATGACCTCTGTGTACCACCTCAAAGGATAATCTTTTCAACCTGTTCTATCTTTAACATTATAGAGGTTTAAACTTTTTGGCGACCACAGAACAATTACCCGAGGCAAAAAGTATGAGAGCAAATTGCTATTTTCAAGCTGATTATGGAATGGGTATGGAAAGGATTGCTGTGGATGTAGTAAAATATTCACAACTGTGGAATGCATGTATTTTGTAGCAAAAGTTAATGTCAACAAATGCAAAAATGCAGTTATTCAAAAGGATCCCTGACTAGTGAGAACATGTTGGCCGCAGATAGTGTTAGCACCAGCTATATTTAACAGTATTAAAAACACTCCAAATGCTTTCTGTTTTTAAAAAAGTTTGCAGAAAATCCCTAGCCTGATTTGACCATCTGCTTTCACATCATTTCACTTTGTGCAAAGTGTCTGGAACATCTCCATGGACAATCATTTCCTCTCTAGAGGGCGCTATGCGCTATGCAATGTTTTGAAACATTTTGCTATAGTTTGTAGCCTATAAAACATAAAAAATATTGTTATCTTGACTCGAGGTTGGTGATGTCCTGGCGCAATATCTGGGCATCCATTTCTCACTCGGTTCACTGAATTCGGCCTGCAGATCTGTGTTGGTGAAAACGAAACTGCATTATGCTCTTCCTGACCATCTGGTGGAACAAAATGAAATGAGAGGAGCCAGTAGACAGCGTTCGCCTGGCTAGAAAATCCATTCATTTACAGAATTTGTAAGCTGCCATTGCGTTTATGTCTTCAAAGTAACATCACCTGGTTGATATTGATGGTATCTATATGCAGCAATTGCTTTCCCTATGATTTGGCCTTGATTACCTCGACCAGGGCAGGTCTTTAAATCAATGGCAGTTTACGACTGAAAGGATTTTCTAAAAAAAAAATGTAAAAAACTAAATTATTTGGAGTATTTGTACGTAGCTGATACCAAGGACAATCTTGCTATACCAGCCAGGGATCCCTTTACCTGACAAAGCTATATGCTTTTCAGTTGTAAATGCAAATCCGGAGAACTGTAACTTAACCATGAACTGTACAAGATTTGAGCAGCTTGGACACTTAAGATAGCTATTACAAATAATCTCAACCATTTTATACAGTATAAGTCAACAGACAACAATCCAGACAAAATGTAACCACAACTTATATCAGAGTGCAAAACAGCAATGGCATTACAGTACTTTATGTAACTCCATCCTCATCTTGAATAGTGGATTGACATCAGACTCTCAGAGTGTTGCTTCAGAAAGCTAGCAGGTTTGCTCAGGAAGGATGGTGCACTTGAGGATCCTGAGGTAGTTTTGGACTTTGTCTGTGTCTCTGCGAAGGCAGTAGAGCAGGTCTTGGTCACTGATGATAAACCTCTCAGGTGAGGTGGCGTCCAGTGACTCAGAAGAGGACAGACTGCTCAGAGAGTTACTGATCATACCCAAGAGCTGCATCTAAGGCACAGAGGGAAGAGGGTGAATGAGGAGGGGAAGAGAGATGAAAGACACGCAATATAATTCACTCATATATATATACAGTACAGACCAAAAGCTTGGACACACTTTCCCATTAAATTATTTACTTTATTTTCATGACTGTTGCCTTCAGTGACAATCTACAAAATAAACAAATTTATGAATGAACACATGGCATTATGTACTTAATAAAAAAAAGTGTGAGAACTGAAAACATGTTTTATATTCTTGTTTCATCGAAGTATCCATTTCTTGTTTTGATAACTGCTTTGTCCTCTTTTTATTTTTTGGATGAGCTTCAAGAGGTAGTCGCCTGAAATGGTTTTCCAACTGTCTTGAAGAGTTATTCATTCCCAGAGATGCTAAGAACTTGTCGGCTCTTTTGCCTTCACTCTGCGGTCCAGCTCACCCCAAACCATCTTGATCGGGTTCAGGTCCAAAAGTTTGTCATAATCTCACACTTTTTTTGTTAAGCACATAATTTCATATGTGTTCATTCATAATTTTGATGCCTTTAGTGAGAATCTACAATATAAATTGCCCTGGAAATAAATTCATCGCATTGAATGAGGGGCTGTGTCCAAACTTTTGGTCTGTACTGTACATATGAAGAGTTCAGATGCAAAACCCCCTAAACACCATTTTTGTGAAAACTGAGTTAATGATATTGTGTGAATCCTGTATAAATCTAGAATTATGTAAATGAAATGTTTGTGTGAAAAAATAAAATAAAACCTGCTCCCCGCCCTGTCTAAAATATCTGTTTACATTCAAAACACTGTAAACGCCTGATAAAAAATGGCCTTTTTCTCAAAAAGTGGTCAAGTGGAGTTAGGGGGTTTTGCATCTGAACTCTTCATATATGCATTCACAGGCATTCTAAGCCACATTTTTAGGTGAAATTACCAGCTTTATAATAAAAACCTTGAATGGACTTTTATACACATGATGTGAATAGGATTCTTACCCTTTCAGCCACTCTCTGCACCCCAGTCTTGAGCTGGTGGACCATGTCACTCATCTCCAGGGCTTTGCTGCCACTGTAGGTGTTGAAGTCCTGCCAGTGAGCCATGATGTCGTGGAGATTAGACAGGGGATCTCCCCAAGCCGCCAGGAGTCGCAGAATCACCTCAGTCAACTCTTCTCTCTGCAGGAACAAACCCTCTGTGTTAAAGCCTATATGGCATCCAGTGCTATCCAGTGAGTCAAAATAGTTCATAGAGGTTAACAAGTTAAAAGGTAAGTTTAAAGGTATCGTGATCGTGTAAATCATTCAATTTATCAATTATGTTTACTTTGTACACCCAAACACTATTTCACCATTAGCAATCTAAAACATATCAGGACGAGTCTACAACTCACTGTAAGGCTTTGTGCAATATCCTTGCCATTTGGAGTTTGTATGACTGAGGTGTGGCATTTTCTTTCACCAATCAGATTACTGGTAGGGACATATTGCTCCTGTAACAAAATAAAATTGATTGAAAAAGATAGATTCACATATTAACAAAGTTGAATAGTCTAGTAACCATACCTATCAGCATTATAATCAATTCATTAACATTTTTTAATTAAGGATATGTATATATATATATATATATATATATATATATATATATATATATATATTTTTTTTTACCACTGACTTACAAAAGGAAAGATGCTGTGAGAGAAGAAATGTCTCAGAAAGAGTGTGATAGAGACTTACAAATTCTGTGTGTAGATCACTGGAGAGTCCATGGATCCTGGCTGAGTGCTGGATCACCCTGTCAAACAGGTCGGCCAGAGAGAGGCTGTGGCAGCCGGCTTGCCCATGGACACAGATAGGAGAGGCTCCTACCGGCAGCTCCATTGTCATAGAGAGCAAGACCAAACACATCACTGACCCTGGAGGAGAAACACACACACACACACACACAGAGAGAGAGAGAGAGAGAGAGAGAGAGAGAGAGAGAGAGAGAGAGAGAGACCTGTGAGGAAACTTACTTGCCTTTATTTTGGAATACTATTCTCCTCCAGAAAAGTTGCTAGAACACCAGATCAATCCCAATTCAATTCCAAGTATGTATCAAGTTCCAGGTATACATACCTTGGATCATCTTTCCTGTTGGTCAGTTTTAGGCTGGTAAGACTGAGACCTCTCTCAATGACACTGTGATGTCTGATGGCCTCACTAAATAAGTGTACGAGCATGCAAATAATGTGCGTCTGCATTCGTCATAACGTCATAACTCTCCGTCCCCCTGTCATAACTCTTCGCCCCCCTGTCACCCTACAGCTGGCATTAGGAGCTCAGGCAGAAGGAAATGTGATTTTAAGAGGATGAAACAAACACAGCCAATCTCTCATGCATAATTTGCTTAGAATGAATGAACTCACTAATGAAGATTCTTGAATGAAGTTCTAAAGAGCCTTCTGCCTTTTGATTCACACTAATTTTGCACTGGTTTAGCTGATATACAGACTCAACATCCACATTATCAGGTTGCCAGCCACTACTGAAGCAAGCTGATTAGTTGCAAACAACAGGTGAGCTAGAACTATTGTTTCACCTTGACTCCAAATATAGAATACAGAGCGATCAGTGACGGAAGACAAGTCGTTGAATAAACAAGATGCATTCAGTTTTGACATAAATATATATTTCTGGTGACAAGTCGATGCTAGTGCTACATCTGCAGATGTCCCCATTTTGGAAATGCATAATACATCACACCCAAGAACCACAATCGGCACGCGATGAACTATAAATACGACTGCTCCCCATTTTCCATTATTGTAATCTGTGACTTAATAGGAGCTGGCAGAGCTCTTTGTGGCTATCTTCCTCTGGCATATAAGAGGCTGTTCCTGGAAATCCTGGCCTACTTCCAGGCAATGGAGGTGCTTCCGGGCGTCTGTGATGATGTCAGTCTTTGCTCTAGCTCCCACAAATGGCCTCACTTATGTGGTTCACATCACGTCTTGACTGGAAAACAACAGCCTGAATGCAGTGTAGTTCTCAGCAGAGCATTGGAGCGTGGAGTCACATCGACTCATAACTACTCACTTGACTGCAACAGCGACTCAGCTTTATTTTAAGCCACTCGACTTGTGTGTGTGTGTGTGTGTGTGTGTGTGTGTGTGTGTGTGTGTGTGTATTTGTGTGTGTGTCTGAGCACACTGTGTCAGCGCTTCTTGGGTGAAGTCAAAAAACAGAATGCTATGCTTTTCACTGGTTGAAAAGCATAGCAACCGATATGAAGCAACCAATATGTTAAGATTTGTGTATATTACAGGCCTCAATGTTTCAGCATTGAGGTTAGACCATTATCCTTGCACAGTTTTTAATTTCTTGGCAGAGGTGTAGCAATTTCCTTCCTATGTCAGTCATCTCAAAAACCAAAAGGAGGATCTGTGGCCTCTTTGGACTCGGATAGGAAACCAATTTGCAAGATAAGCATCATGTAAGGTGATAAAGCTCAACACAACTTCACTTCAAGTTGTTGTCACATAGCACACCAAGAGCATCATGAAGATCCTGCTTCTTTTAATCCTTTATCAGGTCAAAGGTAACTCTTGCTACTTTTTGAAAACATCAGGAAATACACACACACACACACACACACACACACACACACACACACACACACACACACACACACACACACACACACAAACTTTTATACATCAATGCATATTGTTTGCTTTCAATGTCTTGCAAATATTATATTATTATGCATGTAAAATCATCATCATCATCATCATCATCATCAACCATTCTTTATTCAGGGGAACTTGACTGAGCTCTAGGCTCTTTTACAGCAATGCCCTGATAGGAAGTAACAATAAATATAAAAATGAGTATACCTACTACCTTTACCATATATAATATCACCTTGTTTTGCAACTTGAATAATTCATATGTTTTAAATCACAGGTATGATGCGTGGATTTTCCATCATAGGACATGAAGGGAGTTCCCTCATCGTCAAGTTTGAAGATAACCAACAGCATGCAAATAAATCTAAGTGGTTTTGCAGAAAACCATACAATGATGATCCACAGTGTTATAGTCATTTAAAAACACCATGGTTGCACAACCAAAGTACCCATAGATTCTCTCTGCACAACAACATGACTGAGGGAATCCTTTATGTGATCATGGCAAACCTAACAAAGAAGGATTCAGGCAGATATCAGTACATTGTGGAGCCGAATACAACCACTGAAGTCAATCTGGAGGTGAAAACAGGTGAGCAGGACATTTCTTTGTGCTATGGCGGGACCTTTTTCTTGTTGAAATAGAGGCTATATATATTTACAGAAAAGTGTAATTAGCCTACGTTGCACATAATGGAATTTTGTGTTACAGCGATTAGGTATTGGTATTAAGAGACACTTCTTACACACGCTGTCAAAGATCATTTCCTAGTACACATTTAGAAAAAAATCCAAGTAAATAAAATCCCATTTGGTAAAATATTATTATTAAATCAATATAGGCCTACTGATATATCTGTCATTATGACATAACACTACTATTGCCATTACTGCTACTACTACTACTACTACTACTACTAATAATAATAATAATAATAAATGCATAAATCATTACATAATGCAGTGATATTACATAATGGGTTGTAACAGTGTGATAATCCTGTGACACCAACTATTTATGATTGGAGTACTGTGCTCATGGAAAATTGTAATTATTCTATGCATATGCAATAATTTCATCACAGAATTCAGTCTATTTTTAATAGCAAGGTAAGGCAACTCACAAAGCTTTGCTAATAAAACTGTTCACCCTCATTCTTAGGTAAATATCAAAGCACAAAAGCGATGGCTTATGTTGGACAATCTGTCATGATGAAATATAGCTTCTCTAAAGCATACACAGGAAAGATTAAATACCTCTGCAAGATCACACCAAGTAGTCCTATATGCCAAGACATAATAAGAGATTATGCTGAAAATACTTGGATTACAAAAGGTCGATTCTCCCTACTCCCTTCTGGAAACTTCAGCCTTGTGAAAATTAGCAACCTGAGTAAAGAGGATGCTGGGAGATACTGGTGTGCCGTGGATGGAATTGTCAAAATGAACAGTAGGGACTTGGGTAACTTCAAAGTGAGCAGTGATGAGCTAACTGAAGCAAGTTTGGAAGTTATAGAACAAGGTGCGTTTGAACATTTGGTACTGAGGTGATTGCATGGTGTCAACATACCATGAAATATGTATGAAGTAGTCAAAGTGTAATCCCTGACAGAATCTTTTAATGACACATACTGTATAGCCTACTATATTGTGCTAACATATTCTAATGTATTATGTAACCATATAATATTGCTCACAGATTCGTGCTGTGAAAAACATAAATCCTTCACTGCTGTCATTGGAGAAGATTGTCACTTCATCTGCAGCTATCCCGATCATTTCAAAAATAGGCCCAAATTCTTCTGCAAGGACATTACGGAAACTGAATGCAGATATAAACAACATCAGAGTGGAAACAGCCACCTCAGGACTACTGAAGAGAATGGTATTTTAAAGGTTTCCTTTCTAAATCTCACCAAAGTATACAGTGGTCAATACTGGTGTGGAGTGGAGGTCGACTGGGGTATAGGAGGTTACAAGGCCTATATCACCAAGGTCTCACTGGATGTTACAGGTAACGTTAAATTTCTCAATTCATTTTTTTCATACAAAGCATTCACAGTTCTCATAGATGAATTCATGGTTCATATACAGTATAATACGATTTACATTGGATTTGATATGCTAACATTTGAGGAAAATGTTTTGAGGAAAACAATGACCTTGGAATTTTTAGCTCAACTAATTACAATACAGGTCCATAGCAACATAGCAAAGAACACTGACCATGTATCAGTATCATTAGGGCTGCGACTGTTTTGACATATAACCGAATTCCAAAAAGTTGGGACACTTCATAAATTGTTAATAAAAATGGAATCCAATAATTTACAAATCTCAAAAACATATATATTGTTCACAATAGAATATAGATAACATGGCAAAAGTTGAAAGTGAGACTTTTTGAAATGTTATGCCGAATATTGGCTCATTTTGGATTTTATGAGAGCTACACATCCCAAAATAGTTGGGACGGGTAGCAATACGAGGCCAGAAAAGTCAAATTTTCAGATAAGGGACAGCTTGAGGACCCATTTGTAACTTATTTGGTCAATTGGCAACATGATTTGGTATGAAAAGAGCCTCTGAGAGTGGCATTGACTCCTATAAGTCAAGATGGCCAGAGGATCACCAGTTCCCCAAATGCTGTGGCAAAAAGTAGTGGTCCGAGATCACAAAGGAGTTTCTCAGATAAAAATTGCAAAGAGTTTGAAGGTATAATCATCTACAGTGCTTATCATCATCCAAAGATTCAGAGAATCTGGAACAATAAGGGTCAAGGCCGGAAAACCATACTGGATGCCCATGATCATTGGGTCCTTAGATGGCACTGCATCACATACAGGAATGCTAATGTAATGGATATCACAAACTGGCCTTAGGACTACTTCCAGAAAACATTGTCAGTGAACACAATCCACTGTGTCATTCGCTATAGCCAGCTAAAACTGTATAGGTCAAAAAAGAAGCCATTCCTAAACATGATCCAGAAGCACAGGCATTTTCTTTGGGCCAAGGCTCATTTAAAATGGACTGTGACAAAGTGGAATACTGTTCTGTGGTCAGACGAAACAAAATTCAAAGTTCTTTTCAGCAAAAACTGGGATGCCATACCATCCGGACAAGGACAACACAAGTTGTTATTGCTTATTGTTACGTCTCATTTCAGAAGGCTGCATCTCTGATGGTATGGAGATGCATGAGTGTGTGTGCATGGCCAGCTTGCGCATCTGGAAAGGCACCATCAAGTCTAATTGAGTCTTTGCTTACTTTTTGGTAACCTTGAAATACTTGTAGTTACCATGCAGTGGCGATGATAAATGAGCTCACTTATTTGATTTTATTATTTGATTTTGAACATTGCGCTGAGCTACATGAGAACAATGGATCTCAAAACCCTATTTGAATTTGAATTTGAATTTGAAATTAGACAGTCCTCATGCACAATATCCCTTTTTTTAAAAAAATATAGTACAAACACATTTCGTGTCCAAGGTCACGTGGGACCTGAACCCATTTCGAATACATTGCTTTGCCTCCTTTCTGACCCAACGTTAAGGAGAACAGCCTCATCCTCTTCTAGAAAAGAAAGACATTACACTACACCAGTAATACGATATATTTAATATGCTTTCAATGATGGTTACCGATTCTCCTGCTCTGTAAATACAGTATATAGTATTGCCTTTCTTGTGATGTGTTTTTTAAGTTCTCTGCTTCTATGGTGAGGTTGTTTATGAGTGCTCTGAGATTCATTCCTGACTGTTTTCCTGTGTCTTAGGTTTTCCCTCAAGTTTTACTGTGGCTCTCTTTGTGTCCCTCACTATTTTGGTGGTGATATTTGGCATCATCTTCTTCATTTGGGCCTATTGGAGGAAGAGCAAGGCTAAAGGTTGGGAAAAAAAAAGTTTCTGAGCCTCTTCAATTCTCATTCTGTTTCTCTTCCCTGGTCCATCTCTCTCTCTCTCTCTCTCTCTCTCTCTCTCTCTCTCTCTCTCTCTCTCTCTCTCTCTCTCTCTCTCCCACACACACTTTCTTTCCTTGCCTTTATCTGTCCATCCTTCTTCTCTGAAAAACGGAAGAGCGTGCATATCCCTTCAGAGTAAATGATAACATTAATTTCACACTTTAACCACAGACAGTCACATCTCTTACCACAATATTCATTTTTTTTTTTTTGCAAACTCCCTGCAAAGTTGTGGGGGATTTACTGCAAACTGCAAATTTGTCATTAGAAGTTCCAAGTTCCATAACAATTTACCAGTAATGGTAAACTAAAATATTTTGTGACAAATTTGCAGTTTACCGGAAGTTTGCAACTAGGTCATATTTTCACATGCAAATTTAGTTTGCAGCACAGTTGCAACATTTTTTATTTTATTTTTGTAAGGGTCTGTTTGGGCTATTTGGCTCATTTAGTATTTCCTCTGTCTGCTTCAGAATGGCTTGTTCCGGGCATCCTTATATTATGAGAACCCTATTTGTTTAATGTGCAACACCTTGACTGGTTAGTGGTGTTTGTTGATGTTCCAAAACAAGTAGCCTACCAACAAAACCTACAAAAACTACTGTATCCATGATTGTTATGGTGCACACTGTGCGTTCGCCAGGCTACACTGTGAGCAAAATAATGTAAAAAAAATGTACTGTCTCCTTTAGTGTTAACATGACGACGTCTACTGTAATAGTGCGTGTGTGTGTGTGTGTGTGTGTGTGTGTGTGTGTGTGTGTGTGTGTGTGTGTGTGTGTGTGTGTGTGTGTGTGTGTGTGTGTGTGTGTGTGTGTGTGTGTGTGTGTGTGCGTGTGTGTGTGCGTGTGTGCGTGTGTGTGTGTGTGTGTGTGTGTTTCTGCACTCAGACCTAGAAGACACTGATCAACAAAGCAGAGTGGTAAGTAAAGAAACACAGATGGGGACTCAATACGCATATAAACTTGTGTAGGCTGCTGTATGAAATAGCCTACCTGTTAGCTGTCAGTTTGGGCACACTGTACCTTTTTATCATGAGACCATCCCCTTTCAAAGCTCATATCTTTTGCATTTTATCAGAAAACCAATGCAGACGACTCTCAGCTAAGAGACCTCTCCACTGACCCCACTCAGTCATATCTTCAACCAACCAGACATGCCTCAACTCTAGGAGGTCACCCAGAGGATCCCAGCTATGCCTCACTCTCTTTCCTCAAGAATCCATCCTCAAATAACGACTCTGTCCAGTTTAATGCTGAACAGTCATGTGTGTATGCTGCTGTGAAATGTCCCTCCTAAACTTAGCTGTGCATCAATTCCTGTAATGTGTAAACTCAGGAAGGTAGTTATTGATCATCAGTTGTTGATTGGATTTCCAAGCCACTGACCCATCGTTCCCTGAGTCTGCTGATTCTGTGCACCCATAGGCCAACATTCCCTGTAATTCTACTTGGTAGCCTCACACTTTAAACATTGACATTATGTAGCCTATTTGAATAATTTGTTTGTTTGATATAATGTATCAATATAGATATAATTAATATTATTAATATAGATATAGTTAATGCTTTTGCACACATGCACACAGCTTCAAGAGCTACTTTGTCTCTAGCTCTATGGCAGTTTTATTTTCCCTAGTTACAGCCAAATGCAGCGTGTGCACTATCAGTTATCAACAGCGCACTTACATTTACATTTAAGCATTTAGAAAAGAAAAAGAAAGAAAAACACTGAGACTGGGATAATGTTGTACTGGACAAAATTTTTGATATACTGTATGTTCAAAAAATGTTTTCAATATATTTTTGTATTGCTGCAATTCTTATGCTATTAATGAAACATTATTATGTCTTAGTATGTTTGGTCCTGAAAGTGTTGCTCCGGAGTAATTTTAAGCATAGCCCTGTTGCACAGCCCTCTAACAGCACTAGATAGTGCATGGAATGAAAGAATTTGGAACAGCATAGACCGAACGCGAATGCAAAAGGCGAACAACACTTTACATTGAGTCACCGGAACCTCAGATCTTACTTTCGGTTTTGGAAGATCTGAGTTTCCATTGACTCTGGAACAGTTTGCTTCTGCGTTCGCGTTCGGTCTGCTGTTCCAAATTATTTTATTCCGCTCACTAACTAGTGCATTTAACAGTCTCGTTCAACAGGGCAATGCTTGAAATCACTCCGGAGCAACACTTCAAGATCATGTTATGTACTATTTTGTATTAACCTACAATGTAACCTCATGATATTCATATTCTCAAGTGTTGTAAAGTTATAGGTAAACCGGTAGTTTACTTATTACCCTCATTTATTTGTAACCTTTATGTAATTATTTAGAAGTATTCATGATGCTTTTTGATATATAATTATGTGAGATTAGCTGTAGATACACTGCTGTTATAAGTGAGATAATGAAAACTGTGCCTGTGTGCACTCTTTGTCTGTAAAGTTTTTGCTGTGATATACACAAATAGATATTGGAGACGTTAGTAGGTGTTTCTTGGCATTGTATAGACAAAAGGTCAGGGATGATCCGATGATCTGATGACCTTCAGGGATGATCCCATGATGATGACAGAAGGCTACTTCGTCTCAAAGAAAGAGTTCTGCATTCTGTTTTTGCATTCAGTTTTTTCGGTATATATACTGAGGTTTGTAGATTTTAACTTTTTTATTATGTTTATGTTTTTTTTCCTTGTTTAACCAAATAAAAGTAATCCCTACCTGTGGTAGAGTGAAAAGGCACAAGGCCTGTGCGTTTCTACTGATATGTTTGTGCCCCCTTAGTTGATGGACAACACCTCCAGAGCAGGAATTAGTTGTGGAATAATAACTACAAAGGATATCTGATTTTTGGGAGAGGTGTGTTTGTTGCTCTTTATTCTGGGAAGAAATTTAATTGTGTGGTTGAAACAAACATGTTGCAGCTAGAAAATAAATTTAAAATGCCCCTTGGCACATTGTGATACTGTATCCCTATGGAAATTATGAATGTGTGGCATTGAATCCAATTGTATTTTTGGGTGTGGGAGGCATTATATGCAAAGAGAGGCATTGCTTTCAGAGCTGGTTACTGTGATGGAGTGCTGTTGTAATGGCTGAATATGCATTCAGTCAGCCATAGTAATGAGCCTGGTTCACTGGCAAGTGTGCAGATTGTGGCTGGAGATTTGCCCAAATTATATACTGTATCATGTTAAGGAAATTAACCCAGTCATTCTGTCATAGACTCCAGAGATGAGTGAAACACTACTGCATGTGTAGGGCATCATAGCATGGCAGAAGCACACTAGGGATGCGTGGTAGATCAGTTGGGTATGTATCACTTTTAGGAAAGTAAACAAATAGAATGATAAGCTACCCATATCAAGTTTTTTTTTACTAATTGTGTATGGTAGGCCAGGTCACGCTCTGGCCTCTGACTTCTTAAACTTTAAAATTGGTTAAAATTATATCAGACATAACATATATCAATTAGACCTGCATGCCATGAAATTGGAAAGATGGATTATCAGCCATTATGAAACAGTTTGTGTGATCTGTTATCCCCACACACATGATTGAGATATCACCAGAAAGCCCAACATTATTAGCTGAGATCCATCACGTTCAGTGCACAGTATATCTTGAAATAAACATCTATTACACACTCCACTCTAGAATCTTTTGTATCCACATAGCAATGGCTAGGAAAACAGTAGGCCTGCACCACAGTCATGTTGTTATAGGATTTATTATTTTAAAATAAAAGTGATAGCAGTGTTGAGAAATGAAACAAAATGAAAGAAAGCAGGTATCTGTATCTGGTAGTACTTGTTGAAGACACCTCCATCCATTTGTGATCCAAAAAGATCCATGAACAGCTCACTGCAACATAGTAAAGTTTGTCATTACCGGTAGAAATGGTTTATAGCTCTTAAATACCACAGTCATGAAGAAAATCTCAGACATAATATGCACATAGGCGTATACAAACCATGTCATTTCGAGCCCCTGGATAGCCATAGTGTACAGCCAACATCTCCATCATCTCTCTCCTCCATTCCTCCTGCTGTATCCTACTCTTCTCCTTTCTCTCTGCCCTTCTGGCCTGCCACTTCAGCCAGGACTCCTCAATTTGCTGCCGTCTGTATTCTGCCTTTACAAAGCCTGTCCTCTTCTGCTGCTCCCTCTGTGCTCGGGGCTGTGGGAAAACCATGTACCCTAAGCAAACACAACAAGGCTATTAGTGTCAGGAGGAAATTCATTACAAATCAAAAATATGTACTGTAGTAGCCAGATATTCATTATTTTTTAGATATCTTACAAGGCTGGTAAAGTTTATCTCCCTCTTCCTGTTCCCTTTCAAATGTCCTTTCGATTTTCTTGAGGTAGTAGCTCTTAGCTTTCTCGTTGGCCCATCGAAAGAGTCTCCTCCTGACACTCTTATCTTGAACCTTGACACCGTCACCCTCCATTCCTGTGTCATCACTCTCTGTGCCATCTGATTCCGGAGAGATTCCTGGCTCATCCAGACAGAGTGATGTCCTCTCAACATCCTGCTCCTCATTCATCTCCCCTTCCTCAGGTCTCTCATCTTCAGCAGCACCCTGTGCTTCAAAGCCAGCCAAACTCTCCTGGGTTAGCTGCTGCTGTGTAGTAGTTCCATGGCATTCATTCTCCTTCTCCAACGGGATGAAGGCCATGTTACCCTTTTTCAGTTTTTGGATCTCAAGTATCTTGGCCTTCTCTGAATCTGTAAGCCGACAGAAGCTCCTAGGGTCCTCAGTAAGAATAAGAGACTCCACTGAGTTGGATCTCCGGTCATTGCTGTCCTGTTTGTACGGCATAACGTAGATAGTTCTAGGCTTTGGATAGCAAATTGCCTCGATCTCTTGATCTCTCTCAGTCAGCATCACTGACTGAGTCCTTGGATGAGTCATTTCCCACTCCTGGACAAAACATGAACATAGTTAGAAATGTAATAATGAATTCATTAGTTGTTCATAATTCATTTTTCACTGTTGTGATAATTAATTAGATTTAATACTATTTCTAAGAAAATGTACAGTAGTTTAATGTTAAGAAAGTTAATTGAGCTCATTGTCTCCGGCGGCTTCTTTTTCAGATCCTATGTGAAATGAGGGAGGCTTTGTGAATGCAGAGAACTATTAGTCAAGGCAGCTCTGTCAAGGGCTGAGTCAATCTTTTTACACTTCAACACCTCCACAAAGCAAACATTTCTTAGTACTGAATTGAAGACCTTCTGTACGAGACAAAGTGTAATGATGGGCTGGTTATGTCACCAGGCCAACTTTCACTGTAGATTGTAATAAATTCTGCTAAAGAAAACACACACACACACACACACACACACACACACACACACACACACACACACACACACACACACACACACACACACACAAATATTAATAGGACATAGCCTACCTGTAGAAAGCTTGAACGCTCATAAAAAGTAGAAGAAAATGTGAATATGTCTTGTCTTGTTGGTTCTGATTTCTAAAATGAAGTCCAACTACAAGGTTTTGGCTTCAGTTCCATTTTAACCACGGTGACAATTATGACCAAAGATTCTAGAGTGAACTTAGTGAGATTATGACCAAAGATTCTAGACTCTTCATTACATCTCCTTCATCTTTGCATCACTCTCAGAATCAAGGCAACATTCCATGTTGTCACAGAAGAATGACAGTAAACATCAATGATACTGATTGCTTTGTGGTTATGGTTATGGGTCCTTGCCAGACACTTTTATCCAAATTACTAATGATTCTATTATGTTATGCTATTATGTAGAGGTGGTAAAGGGATAAAATGACTTTAATTTCAAGGAAATCAACTTTAACGTTATGTAATTCAGCTGTACACCAAGTTAATTACTGCAAGGTTCAGCCAAGCACACCATCTAACACCTCATAACTGTTTCTGAAAGCTATTTACCGGTATCTCTGGAGTATATTTTTACATGATAGCAAGTTGGATATGGCAGCTTAGTGATTTTTACAGCCCCTGGCCATTAAGAATTTACATTGAGGAGTAAAGAGTATTTTTATCCAAATAGTAATTCCCAATGTGATTATGAATGACTGTAATCATACTGTGATTATTCACCTTATACACTAAAACAGTCTGAGCATACTCTTTGGCAAACCAAATCTAAAGTTGTCTAGTTCTTTCCACAAAACTCATCAAAAGCCATCATTTAGGGGGTTATCTCAATATCATAACCCCCATTTACCCCCCCTGGAATTATTGGGTTAATAATGTTTCATCACTGCTGCCCCACTGACAACTGAGTCCTCCACTAACCAGTCCACCCCTCATATTATAGTATGGCTTATCAAGCTTGAAACCATTGGCCATGTATGTCTCTGCGTTATTTGATGCATTGGTAGGGTAGGGCGCCCTCACCTGGCAGTCGGAGTACTTTCTCTTATGAGGGATGAAGGTCAAAGTATTAGATTTGAGAACCTTTGTCAAAGCACTACAACACCAAAGTCACTTCACATGCTTTGTAGTATTGGCATTAAATCAAATGTTCTGACTATTTTCAAATGAAATTCTTAATGCAACCATATGACATAATAAATGGTATTTAGTGTATTGTTTTCAATCTTTTATATCTGTGTAAAACTGGAAACACTATAAGCCTTGATACAAATCACGGTCTGTGCAATGTTTCAATGAAGGTCATTCTCTTTCAAAACTGCATAAGGAATCTCCCCTGTCATATACAGCAGAAACACTCAGGGCATGAGTTGAGTTTTCAGATGCATTTGACGTACCGTTATTTGTAATTTTCTGTAAATGGATTTTAGCTTTATTTATAGGCCTAGATTCACTGTTGTTTATTACTTTTTATTCAGGGAATGTTGCATGCAAGTTTTCAAAGAATTTTGATGACCTGAATTTGATGAAAAACAAAACAAAACAAAACAAATAAAAAAACAAACAAATAAACAAAAGAGAAAAGAAAAGAAAAGAAAAAAACACAATGCTGTAATGCTGTAGATTATACAGGATTATGCAGGAATAACATAATCAACATGAAAGCAGTTTGAGTTCTGTCTAGAATACTGCTGATGAGACCGCATGCATCAGAAACCATTGGTATCACATTAAAAGTATAGCTTATGCTCATTGATTAGCCTAGTCAAAAATGCACGACATAAACTTAACCTAGGCAGGATGTAAGGAGTATAATGGACTATTTCAATTAATCAGGGCCCAAATTAATGCCTGGATTGTAGAAAGCTGATGTTGGACAGATAAAGCAGATAGCTTTCATGTAGCTAGTGCCATTTCAGCATACTTATGCGTTAAGTACACCAAATTTATCCCTTGATAGTTTTTGTTACACCATTCTTTCCTTACTTGTACTTCATGGTTACCAGAAAAACTCTTGTCTGTCTTGCCTTTACAGTTGCATTGTAGTCTCATTCATTCTCCACCAGAGGGCAGCATTGTTTAAGTGTAATGAAAAGGGAGTTCCATTTCAACTTCATCAATGCCTTATGCTAAAAAAAATAAAAATAAATAAAATTCCCAGACCGCCTGATAACATGTTTCTCAGTAATTATTAAATTCAGAAAAAGTCATTCAGAAAATTCAAATCTGTCGTAACTCCTATTTCAGTAATGAAGAAATGAAGAAATCTTCATTGGTTGTGTGAATCATAAAGTCCTTGCATGTGATTAGGTGATTTGGAAATAGGTGGTGATGCTCTCTGGTGACTGGTTTTATGCACTGTTCACTATTTGCACTGTTGCCATGGTGCGCAGCCTACTACACCATGCAGCATCCTACAGTACCACTGTACAGAATGTCTGCTGTTTAAACTCATCCTATAGCTATCCTCTGAGTCCTCTATCCTGCTGGATGTAACGGATGCCAACTAGCTCGGCTTGCTGAATAGAGTGGTCTCAGTACGTTAATATGACCAATAACAAGTGCATATGAATATATCTGTAAATGCCCTTCATTCCTCTCTGAGATGGAAGAGAAAGGGATGTTTCTGGTGTCATAGAGTAAAATACAGCAGAAAAAAGATGAATGTTGCACACGCCATCTGTACACCAACGACAGAGCGGGGATCAAACAGCTGAAAAACAAGACCTGCGTTAGAATGTGTTCAATGACACTCACGTTGCCTTCTTAGGGACATGACAGCTGTACTCTTTTGAAACAGCAGCAAATGCAATAAAATGCTGACGCCCTGTGTCATATCAACACCTGTCCTCTGCACCTGTGTTTTTTTTTTTTTTTTTTTTTGATATTTCACTTTCTGTCTATTTACTGCTCATCAGCACTAGGCATGCATATGCACACTAATTTAAAGACTGATGTCCATGTTTCAAAGTGAACAATACTATACCCTGAAGAAATATGCGACGCAAGCAAGGGATCATTCAGGAAATTCAATAGACATTTCTGATGGGTTAACGTAACATCGACAATTCTTGATTCTTTTAAATAGCTCTCTCATCCATTTACTTCTAGAAACTTTATTTCTCAAGGGTGCTTTGATAGACGTCATGAGTGCTGCTATCTGACTCAGAGTGCCTTATGTCTGGTTTGTGGCCAGACTGAATCTATACTCTTAAATGAACTCTAGCTTTCCACCCTGCTGCCTGTTTGAGCATGTCACAAAGCAGACTGCTGTCTTCCCCCACTAGGGAGTCCTCTGGGGGGACCTCTGTCCAAATTACATTGCTCTCTTTCTTGGCTGAGCACATGTTTAAATGATTGTATTTTCCCGATGGCACTTTAGGAAATGACAACTTGTGGGAAATGCAATGTAATTCCATTTCACGAGCCCAGGCCCAGATGAAACACTGTATTAATAATGAATTGAGAGTTAGAGGCGGCCTGCAGCAGCAGATGTGCCACTCCAGTGCGTGTACACACACACACACACACACACACACACACACACACACACACACACACACACACACACACACACACACACACATGCATACACACACACACACACACACACACACACACACACACACACATACACACACACACATGCATACACACACACACACACACACACACACACACACACACACACACACACACACACACACACACACATACGCAATCACAAACACACATCCACATTACCGGTAGTACCTATGTAATCACACACACACACACACACACACACACACACACACACACACACACACACACACACACACACACACACACACACACACACACACACACACACACACTTACATAAACATACAAAAAGAGAAATATATTACTGGTGACACAGCTGAGTGGTAAATGTGATGTTATGTGGTTTTACAGTAAGATCATTACTTATAAATACATGGCCAATTGTAACTGCGTGTGTCACATGCATTTAGAATAGCTGTGATGTTACTGTAACGACTAATTATGTATAACGGAACTTGAAACAACTTCTTATCTGCAAAGAGTATACATAGGCTATTTGTTCAACCTTGGACTCAGGAGGCTGTTACCTTGTAAAGGAAATACTACACCATGTGCATTTACTGTAGGTTTTACAGTAAAGTAGTATGTTGTGTATGATTTTGGGTTATGCATCCTGTAATTGTTCATATGCAGCTTACATGTAAAAGTTATTTTTCTTATTCAATTTCTCGCTTCCTCCATCACACACACACACACACACACACACACACACACACACACACACAGCCCCCCCCCCCCCCAAAAAAAAATAAATAAATAATATTTTATAAATAAATAATAAAATAAATAAATAAATAAAAACACACACACACACACACACACACACACACACACACACACACACACCCCATCATATACGTTTCCAAATCTCTTTGGCCAAGCAGAACAAAAATGATGTCTGCTGCTGCTGCTGCCTGCTTGTCTCAGGAAAACGCTGTGGAGAACAGTCTTTACTCTTGCTTGTCTGCCAGGGAGTCCAAGAGGCCAACACAAGCTTTTCCCTGGGATGCACAGCTTAGCTGGACCACATTGCTTTCTGAGCAAGCAGCTTCACAAAATGATCTGCTTAATATCCAGCTGGCACTGTCTTTGATTTGAAACACTGCAACGTCAGAGATATAATACTTGTCCAGCCATTTTGTTTCATGGGGATAGGGGAGCTTGGCAAAGAGACCCTCACTGACAGAATTAGGCAGTACACAGAGCAACTGATTTGACATCAAGTGGAAGGACATGGAGAAATGGAATTCATGGCCATGAGCATGAGAGGCTGTTGTGTTCTTGTGAGACACAATGATCCCAACCACCAATGCCAGTCCATCACAAAGCAGCGCCAGCCAGCATCCAAACTCTTCAACAGAGTTCTTGCAGACGGATTAAAGAACTTCTGAGTGACAAGAGCCTCTCTCTCGCCCAGCTTGAGCCGTTTGCATTACAGTAACAAGTAATGAAAAGACTCTCTAAATGTGATAGGTATTCAATCTAATACAATGACAATTTTTTCCTCTACCACAGTTGTAATATTGTTTGATGTCTGTGTCTACAAGCAAGTGATTGTTCCTCATTCGCCATATGATGTTACAGCAAGAGTCAAGTGAAATTAATGGTCCAACACCATTATGCCACAGAGCATCAGAGATTATGTGATTATGTTTCCACACAGACAGTTTTCTGAGGTCAACAAATATTCAAAATCATTTTCAAACATCATTTGACTGATGCCTCAATCATTGCAGCTATAGGTTACAGTTTGTGTGTCTTCGAGTAGCCTACTTTTTGAGAGAAAGGACAAGAAGAAATACAATTCTGATCTTAGTTGCTATAGTTAATGAAAACCTGTCTTGGAAAAGATTGGTTGGATCAGTTCCCCTGCTCCATGAGTTCTCATAGGCACACCCCAAACTAATTTACAGTAACATCGACACTCAATGGTCCAGATGAGGAGCGAGGCACTGTGCGTCCACTAGGGGGCGTATATTGACTTACAAGATAGCTTCACTTCTCTTTATTCCAAATATGAGCGCGCAGTTTGCTTGGACTGGTGGCAGTGACTGGTTACGCTGAAGGGCGAGTGAACTGGGGCTGGTACATCTAGCATAGCATCAGTTCAGCATCCAGCTCCGGTGTTGAGGGCTAACGCATTGTGGACGGATCATATCTTATGGGAATATTTTTGAATGGAAAGTATTGTTTTCGTGCATTTTCCTCCTAAAGTTCTGGTGATGCGGCAGATAGTCTTCCAGGATATGTGAAGCACTGGTGTGATAACATCGTTCGCATGTGATTCTACAAGATAGCATTCTCATCAGGGGCAAAACATGGACTAATCTTGATTTCATAATGGGATTTCCTGGACTTTCTTTTGCGCTCGGTCTATTTTGTATTTCTTCAGGTAAGATAATGATCTGTTAAGGGCTATTGGGTGTTGCGCAAGGAGAAATTATCATGGCAATCATAACTGTACGGCGCTCTTGAAAGTATTACATTCTCTCCGACATGTAACTCAGTATGGCTGTTTGTGTATTAATAGTGTTTCTGCGTGGATTTTATTCGTGATACAGTGTGTAATTATTTGTGTCCCCGTGCCTTTCAGTTTGGGGTTTTGGGGTTGACCCAGCCTTACGCATCAACGTTTTCAATGAGCTGTTGCTCGGAGAGACTGCTTTTGAGGGAGTCTCGCAGGTCCAAGGCTTCCACGACGAGTCCAGAGCTTTCCTTTTCCAAGGTAACCCCAGCCTTTTGCAATGTTTCATTACATGGGTGGAATTTCCAGAAAACTTACCGGAGTGCGTTTTGTGGTGAGAACTCCCGGTAATTTTATATATTCACGTAATATCAGTATTTTATTTATAAAACAAGAGAGATAAGAGTTTAAGAAATAGATTATTGAAGGGATTTTTAAACCAACTGTTTTTCATTATTTCAGACACTACCATTTTACTTCGATTCATTCGCAAACCTCCATGTAGGCTAAAGAAAACAAACGAAAAATACCAAATCAAAAACTCAGTGATCCAAGAACTAAACAAACACACACACACACACACACACACACACACACACACACACACACACACACACACACACACACACACACACACACGGAGCAACTATTTCAAATTGAAATACATGCCTAAAGTAACCTGTTCATTCTTCACTCCCACAAGATGTAGTGCGGAACCAAAAGAGGGCATGGCCTAAGGAAAACAGTCATCAGTTGTGCAAACAAAGAACACTCTCAAGAAGGAGATACACCAAAACATAGAGCCCACGGAGCAAAGCATTTGGCCCTAATTGGATTATTTGTCAGACAATAGATGGTGTCCTAGAAAAGAGACTATGAATCATGCTATTGGGCCTAGTAGTGGTTGCCTACTAATGAGCTCATAGAATTTCAGACAGTATAACTGTCATGGCTGACAGCAGGCCACTTCAGTGAGGAGAGATATTGGTTGCAGAGTGTTGTGTATTAATTTGGAACACAATAAAAGGGGAGAGAAGAGTTGCGTTGCGCTGCATGCGTTGCCATTGTTACTGCTTCTTGTCTACTCCAAAGACTTTGCATCACAGAAGTCTTGTATTATACAGTAAACACGATGCACATTCACAGAAGCTTGAGGCATAAGCATATGTGGGGGAGTTGTTTTCTTGATGAGAGAACAGCATCCATGGAACAACTTGTGTTGGTATCAAACTTATAGACCCAATCATACGGCAAATTGTCATTTGTTGTTTGGCTATGGAAAGTGAGATAACATTGTCAGAAAGGAATGTGACAATACTGTACTCTTTGCGATTATTCAAGGAGAATTGCTGTTTATCATCACCAAACATGGGAATTATGATCCGATGTCAACCTATTCCCCGTCCTATCATGCCATGTTTATTATACTGTGTGTGTGGGAGACACAACAGCCTCATCCCTGGCTTGTTATATCTTTGATGTCATTTTGATTTCCTCAGGGATCCACAACCCAGCAGTGCTGCTTGTTTAGATGGGGAAAAAAAATAGGCGTCTGACTCCAGATATTTGCACATAGCATTGTCGCTATCAGCGATATTACCTGTGTTGGTGTCCAGACGTGTGATACTGGGATGGGACTCATCGTCATTCAGAGAACTGCTCGTTACCAGTGGAGTTGACTTCACAACGTACTTTCTGTGTGTCTGACATGAATCTCCTTCATGCTTTTCTAGTTTGTTGACTGTCACCAGCCATCAGAATGCGTTGTCACGCCATCAAAACCATAATCTGCAGCGTCTCCCATGCTGAGAGAAAGAGGATAAGCGTATATATCTTGTTGGCAATTATCTCACAGCAGGTGACTGTTTGTCTCTATAGCTAGCTTCCTAGCTTGTCCAAACTGTTAGCTTTGTTTTGCCAGAAATGACCAGACGACTGAAAACACGCATGACCTCGGAATGTCAATTTTTAAATTGAATAATTTGAATTATTTTGATCAAGAGACACTACAGTGAACTCTGTAGATTGGTGGTCAGTGGCTGAGTGGACACAGTTGTCCTTGACTTAATTACAGTAGCGACAGTAACAGCAAATGGGAACTGTGTGACCTTCCCTTGTGTATGGCAGAGGTTGCATCTGGCTGAGAATGCAGGATGTGCAGCCTGATATGATATTCTAGTCAGTGTCCTCTCCCAGCGGTCATTTCAGATGTCTCTCTTAAGTACACGTAGGGGCTATCTCTGCTGCCACACCTGGCATCTGATGGGGTGTAATGAACTGGATAGTGGCATGCTAGTGGAAGCAGCATGACATTGCTGCGCTCATTAGATGGCAAGCTGAATGAATCTGCGGATGTGCCAACGGGCGTGTGGGTGAGAAGGAAGAAATGCACATGAGTGCTCTGCTCACACACTCATGCGTACACACAGAAACTAACACACACACACACACACACACACACACACACACACACACACACACACACACACACACACACACACACACACACAGAAACAAACATACATACACAAACACGTGTGTAAAAGTATGCATTACAAACTCAAACACACACACACACACACTCTCTCTCTCTCTCTCTCTCTCTCTCTCTCTCTCTCTCTCTCTCTCTCTCACACACACACACACACACACACACACACACACACATGCACACTCACAAACTCAACATGATACATGCACACATGCAGAAAGAGAGTTTTTTTTTACTGTTGCTGGCTGGTGTGAGGGCTCCCTGACTGACATTACAAGGGAATGCTTCTGGGACTGGCATGCTGAAATGAAAAATGAACAGCCTTTGGCTGGATAAGCCTCCGCTACAGTAATTGGGGGAAGGTGGCAGGGATGCTGTTAGTGTAGAGACATTAGGAGTGTGGATCCGTGGGCTGACAACTGTGAGCTGTGTGCCATGTTAGCTATGAATGTATGTATGTATGAATGTATGTATATATGTATGTGCTCCCATGTAACACAAGATAATGCTGTATTCTCACTGTCGTTCTCATCCAAGTTCATCGTCATGCTTTCCTTGTTTTGGGGGGGGGTTGCTGCTCCTAGCTCAGATGCCAGCTCCATTCCCTCAGTGCCAAGCGTGTGGGAGTGCCACCAGCGAGTGACCTCAGATCAGTTTCTCTTTTAATTGTTGCCGCAGCGTGAGTAGACAGCGCACGTTGGCAGCCTCAAAAGTCTGCGCCCTTAGCTTCCAGCTCCCAGCTCCCAGCTCTGACTGAAGCACAGATCTTGGCCTGAGTTAGTCGTACAGGAGGAGTGTGTTGGAAGGACATTATCTATCAGGCGCCTGTTGGAGGGCTAATGCAATGCTGGTGGCATGTTGGTTGGTGTGCCCTTCTGCCTGGCACTGGCGTGTGGGTAGGGGTGCATGGAACATACCCAGGTTCTTCCTTGGGACTTGCCAAAGAAACAGGAAGCCTCTCTGTCACACCTAAAAAAAAAACTCCCTATGAAAGAGCCACCAAAAACAAGCACTAAATTGCTTACAAACAAAAAGCTCACAAGGCTGAAGCCTCTGACTGATTTGGTGCAGCCGTGGCGGTGACAGCTTCTTGGAAGGTGAACGAGGCATTTGTTTTTCAGCAGTCTCAGGTCAAACCCATCGCCCTTTTTTGTGCCTGCCAGGGCTGAGCTGCCGATGTACCTGTGATATGGCACTCTCTTCCGCGCCATTATTTGGGTGCATGCAGGAAGCCTCTGTGTGTGTGTGTGTGTGTGTGTGTGTGTGTATGTATGTACAGTATGTGTCTGTGTGTGTGAGAGAGACTATGTGTGTATGTATGTGTGTGCGGCTGTGTTTGTGTGTGTGTGTGTGTGTCTGTCTGTGTGTGTGTGTGTGTGTGTATGTGTGTGTGTGTGTGTGTCTGTGTGTGTGTGTGTGTGTCTGAGTGTGTGTGTGTGTGTGTCTGTGTGTGTGTGTGTGTGTGTGTGTGTGTGTGTGTGTGTGTGTGTGAGCGGCTGTGTAAAGTCAGTGTCATGCCTTGCTCTCCCCTGACAAGTCATTGCAGCGCTGTTTGAAGACTTAAGGGGTGAAGTGCTGCCCCAGCAGTTTTGGAAGGTGCCCTTGGCATAACGGCCGTGTTTGTTCCAGAGGAATGCGGACACAGACTAGCTGATTGCTTGAACTCTGTGTACCAAACCTGCAGAGCAGCCAAGTTTTTCTAATGGATGCTTGAGTTTGATAGTTTTGCGGCTGTGCGTTTTGTCATGAATAATTTAGGCGGAAAGTCTCGGAGACTGAGAATTAACTACAACCTAGCAGATGTCTTTGGGTAGTCGTAGAGATTTTGGTTTGCAACATATCAAGAGGAGAAAACGGCTAGCCAAACATTTCCCAAGGTTTAGAGAGATGTTTTTTTTCTTTGTCTTACACCGCTGGAGCTTTAATAAGCACAGATACTAAACATATTCCCAAGGTAGAGAATTAACCTTCATAACAGCATTAAATGGAATAAAACTTTAATATCCTCGGTGATTAGTGGAGCGCATTTTATATTGAATACTCAAAATTTGCGAGCCTCTACCTTGGGTTTCCCACCCTGTGGGTTTTATCTTTAGCTCTCTCTCTCTCTTCTCTTGGTTCTCTCTTCTCTCGTTCACTCGTTTTACTCTCTCCTCTCGTTCGCTCGTTTTACTCTCCTCCCGCTCGGGAAAGGCAGCAGGAGACAAAGGCGGTGCTCACGTAAGAGCACACCTCCACCAGCCGTTAAACCCCGCAGATCTGAGGCAGCATCACACCCTGTCAGTGTTCTTTGGGATTGTGCTCATCCACGTGCAAAGATTAGCTGGAGAAAAACGTTGAGAAAATGAAAGATATTGTTTGATCCCAATCCCCCCACCACCCCCCACCCACCCGACACACACACACACACACACACACACACACACACACACACACACACACACACACACACACACACACACTCTCTCTCTCTCTCTCTCTCTCTCTCTCTCTCTCTCTCTCTCTCTCTCTCTCTCTCTCTCTCAGATTAGCGTCTGTCCAAGTGGTCGAATCTGCTGTCTTGTGTTAAACCATTAAAACTGCATGTCCTGAGGATAAGATTAGGCTGACAGTCTGTTGCCTAGAGCACTGTTTCCCAGGGTGAGGAAAAACAAAAGCCTGTAGTTCTGTGCTTTGTCATTTTTTTTTCTTATCTACTCCACATTTCAAGTTTTAGTAATCCAAGTCTCCTTCATTGGAATGTGAAATAAAAGCTTTCCCTGACTTGTAACTTCTGATATGGCAACCCCCCAAAATGTCTATTACAGCCATGATGGTGTAATTAAATTTACCATGTGATCTATTTTAAGACTCCTTTTTAAACGTTGAAGTAGAATCGGAGCAGGTGGTCACCCCCTGCCAAGACCTGCCGATAAATAATTGACCAGTGCCGTTTCTCAAGCATCCTATTGATTCAGCAGTGGCCAGGCTGACCCTCATAGAAGAGCAACAGAAATTAATTTATTCGGACGGCTTTTTTCCTTCCTTTTTTTTCCACGAGGATAATTGATTATTCTCCCAGGCTTTTGTTTGGTGGTGGTGTGTGTGTGTGTGTGTGAGAGAGAGATAGATAGAGAGAGAGAGAGAGTGAGTGAGTGTGTGTGTGTATGTATGTGAGTGTGTGTGTGTGTGTGTGTGTGTGTGTGTGTGTGTGTGTGTGTGTGTGTGTGTGGTGGTGTGTGTGTGTGTTTGTGTGTGAGCCCTGTTAGAGTGGGGTCTCCACAAATGCACTGTGGGGTGTGGATGCAGGCGTCCCAGTAGCCCATCACCCTCGTCAGTCAAGCTCGCTGTGCTCCCTGACGCTGAGCCTCTGGTTTTTGCTTGGAGATCAAAGGGGTCCCGCCTCTGCCAGAGAGCCTAGTGATGGAGCTCTCCTGGGCACGCACACACACACACACACACGCACACACACGCACACACACACACACACACACACACACACACACACACACACACACACACACACACACACACACACACACACACACACACACACACACACACACACACACACAGCATGGCCCATTCCATCCCATTGTGTCTGGAAATAAGAGCACAGTCGCTGTTGCTTGCTTGTCACTCTGCCCTGTTGCAAGCCTCACAGTGACACGACCATCTAATAGTCAAAATATCATAGAAAAGGGAGTCCTATTTATACTTTTTTCCCAAAAGTAAGGTGGGAACCGTACTTTTGAAAATGTAGTGTAAGGTGGGAACCTTACTTTTGAAAATGTAGTGTAAGCAGCAGGCGTTTAATGCTAAAAGTACTTGATGTTGAAGTAAGACGATGAACAGAAAGAGACGCTTTGTCTTCTTTGGTCAGCCAGCAGTGTGCAGCGGTGTTCTGGTATGTTTTATCTGGTCCAACTGGATCACCAGTGCTGTACCCTAGCTGACATTCCTGTTCCTGGGCCATCTCTCTCTCTCTCTCTCTGTCTCTCTCTCTCTCTCTCTCTCTCTCTCTTTCTCTGTCCGTCTCCAGACGGAGGTGGTGTGTTTATGCTAGGGAACAATGCTAGTGCCAGATGCAGCTGGTGCATGTGAAACTGTGCCATGAAGCAAGCCTTTGATGTCAAGGCTTCTGAGAAATGGGATTGTTTAATGATGCATCTGTTTAAGTGGTGTTGAGGTCTTGGAGCTGCCACTGAGATGGAACGTCAGATACTGTAGAGAGAGCAGGTGATGACTACCAAGAGATTTTTTCATCGTAAGGAGATGATCAACTGATGATATAGGAGCTGTTCAAATTTGAGGAATACCTGGACAGAAAAGTTTGAGAATCTTTTAGCATTAGGCCTATTTGTATGTAAATCAAAAGGAAGGAAGAAAATGAGTACAGTCTTGTGGGCTCCTAAATGTGTTAAAGGGATATAGCCTACCGGAGTAAGTTTAAGCATAGCCCTGCTGCATGAACCTTCTAACAGCAATATATTTAGCATGAAATGAAAGAATTTCGAACAGCATAAACCGAACGCGAACGCGAAACACTTTACATTGAGTCAATGTAACCTCAGATCTTACTTTCAGTTTCTAACAGTCAGGTCCCATTGATTCAGTGTCAAGTGCCTGTTCGCTTCTGCGTTCGCGTTCGGTCTATGCTGTACCAAATTATTTTGTTCCACTCGCTAACTAGCGCATTTAGCAAGCTCTTTCAACAGGGCTATGCTTGAATTCACTCCGGTATATTCCTTTAAGCAGTTGGCTCAAACTGTTGACCAGTGGCCACACACTTGTATGTTTTAGCTTGACATGATGTCAACACCCAATAAGCATGAATCATTGCAAATATACCTGAGCCGGCCTGTCTGTAATGGTTTAAGTGTGATAATATCATAATGTCAAGAACATTTCTGGTAACACTTTGCTTTGCACAAGAGCCTATCACACAACATGACAGGTATCATGAACATGACACTTTGAAATTGTTAATGTCTTGTAATATCTCTTATAATAATCTTTGTTAACATTACATTACAAAAATGAAACAATACTTAATGAGAACAGTCATAAACATGTTATTGAATGTTCATGATACACGTCATGTCATGGAGGTACGTCATGGAGGTACATGTCATTCTTGTGTCAAAAACCTCAAGTAAAGTGTAACCACATTTCTTAGTATCATTCACCAAAGAGGACACAGTAAGCATAGGTGGATGGCAGTCCACCGTCAAAGATCAATCATAATCAGTATGCTACAAAAGTAGCATGATGGTACTGATGGAAGTTAAGAATTGCTACAAATATGAAAAAAGGAAATTCTTGATAAGGTTCTGATCTACGACCTTTTTTCACTGCACATGAGTATGCATAAAAAGTAGCATATAATATAAAAGGTCAAGATACAGTAAGGTAAACATTAACACTTTTGCAATCCAGAAAAGCTTACATGCGTCAGAATGTTTTACTAGCCATATGCTGGGAGTACTTCTGACACCTAGTCTTAGAGGACCTTCCCTTCACTCTTCTGTGAGTGCCAGTAATGGAAAATTGAACATCACTGGTCATTTGTGTACACTACATTTTGATATCATAATTTTACATGAC
This sequence comes from Sardinella longiceps, assembly GCA_027497455.2. Lineage (NCBI taxonomy): Eukaryota > Metazoa > Chordata > Actinopteri > Clupeiformes > Clupeidae > Sardinella > Sardinella longiceps. Next base: position 27,142,826 of record JAODXP020000017.1, on the reverse strand, counting down.
AAATGCCATGTTCCTTGAGGAAGCCATTCCACTTTCACCATAATCACCATCAAATGAAACTCAAGCCAATGGAACAAGGTTCAGACTCTTTTTTTTATTTTTTTTCCTCGCTATTTGCATGAATATAGATTCAAAGAGCTGAGTAAATTTGCCCTCAGTGTGTTCTCTCAGCTGGGTGAGTTAGATAAGAATATTGGCTTACCATTTTTCTCTCTGTCTCAGGTGCTTCCCGGAATGTGAAAGCGACCGAGGATGTGGCGGAGCGCATGCTTCGGAAGTTGAGGAACAAGACAGAGTTTACCGTTGTGGTCACCCTCAAACAGGAGCGTCTCAACTCTGGAGTCATCTTATCCATCCATCATGCTGACCAAAGGTCAGTCTCATTAACCCCATATTATCCTTCTCTCGGCGAAACAAGTTACAATTAATTATTAAATTACTAATTCATTCATTATTAAATCAAATTAATGTCTTGATTTGGTTATTTTTGTATTTTCTTGAAATCTCCTCCTACCAGTTAGGCAGTCACCTGTGACAGGAAAAATTACAAGTACTAATTCTCATTGTGGAAGGATAAATGATATTCTCACAAAACAGCGTACCTACTGCATATTTATCAAAGACCATGGTGCCGTTCGCCTGTATTTTGGTCCCCATTAACATCTGTTCACTCAGGCCATCTGCCTCAGTGGGAACTCATTTTTACAGTGCGAGGTAGCTTTTGTCGCACGGCTCTTTGCAGTGAGTGACCTACTGCCATTTTCTTGTGGAGTAATTTGGAAATGACCTCAATTTCTTTGATCATTTTCCTCTATTCTAAATTGACGGTAAAGGGATGCTTCACAGCTGGTAATTGAATGCTGTTTCCCTTACAAAAGCTGAATCCGAATCCGAAATGAGGGACATATTGACAGAGAAGGGGGCTATTATTGTGTGGTGCACAAGCTTTAGACGAGGAGTCAGATGTAATATAACAAAGCTGCTGTGTGCCTTGATAGAAGTGTGCACATTTTAATCAATGCTGAATAAAGACCTTCATAGCTGTTAATCACTCCACATCCTATGCTGATTAGTAGTCTGGAACCATGGCTTGCAGTTGAGCTCTAATGTACAGTATTGCAGTCACAAGGTTTTATTGGTATTCTTTGCCATTGCTGGATCCTCACTCCAACAAAGAAAAAAAAAACCCTGCAAAGCAAGAAGAAGGAGGAGAAAAAAAAGCTAATTAGATCCAGTTTGTAGATACGCAAATCAACAGCCACATATCTGTAATTGGCTTTTTTTTCAAATGACGCTTTCAAGCGCAGGTCTAAAAAGAATGGTCTGTCATTAAAGAGTCGGGTGATGACTGTTTTGGCAGCTTCTCTCCATTAGTGTCAGTCCACAGAGTGAATCTCAATTGGCTGGGAGTGGCCCTGCTGCATAACAATCCCAGCATGATCTTTAGCTTTCCACACTTCCCATTCTCTTATTCTTCACACACATACACACACACGCGTGGGCTTTGTCATGGCACACACACACACACACACACACACACACACACACACACACACACACACACACACACACACACACACACACACACACACACACACACACACACAGCATACAAATATACAGTATAGTTTGCCTGGGTAGAGATGTATGCAGCTTTTTTTTAACTCTCTAGAGATTTGTGTCCATATGGTACTTACTTGGAGGAGATGGACACATCTATCATCATTAGAGCCCAGGCAGAAGTTCTTGTGGCTTAGTACCTGAGGGACCTTGTTTCTGTCTTGTGGTGGAGTGAAGAACATGAAATATCCTGTGTTGCTACTGCAGCCTCTGAAGGTTTCTGTGCTCTACTTTAGTCTCGCTGGTTCTCTTGACCTTGCCCATGCCCTTACGAGTGTTTGGTCTGGTTTGGCTGTCGTGTCTGGCCCCTTATGTGTGTGTGTGTGTCTGTGTTGTGTGTCTGTGTGTGTGTGTGTGTGTGTGTGTGTGTGTGTGTGTGTGTGTGTGTGTGTGTGTGTGTGTGTGTGTGTGTGTGCGTGTGTGTGTGTGTGTGTGTGTGTGTGTCTGTGTGTGTGTGTTGTGTGTTCTTGTCCAGGTTCTTGGAGCTGGAGAGCAGTGGGCAGAGGAATGAAGTCCGGCTCCACTTCCGTACGCAGGGCAAGCAGCCTCACACAGAGACCTTCCCCTACACTCTGGCGGATGACCAGTGGCATAAAGTATCGCTGGCCGTCAGCGCCTCACATGTCATCTTGCATGTGGATTGCAACAGGTATGCAAATTGGACTGTATCATTAACAATGCAGCAATAATGGGATTACAAAATGATGATTTTCTATTGCAATTCCAATTAATGAAAATTGGACAGGGCTAGCATCTGAGGTTTTACAGAAGTCCTGTATGTTTTGTGTTGTACTATTAGAATCTATGAGAGAGTGGTGGAGGTCCCATCGATGGATATTCCAGAAGGGACATCTTTCTGGCTGGGGCAAAGAAATGGAGCACACGGATTCTTTAAGGTATTGCACAGAGTTGCATTTCTCTGCCTATTTAGTCACACATCAATAAGAAGTTGGTGTTCCAGTCGATCCTGTATTCTAACCTTTTGGCTCATTTTCAACGCACACACAGTTTAGTGATGAATTATTTCCTATGAAATGAATGCAATCATTTTTTACTGTCATTTCTTGTTGCTCTTAAACGCGTTTCTTGCAGACGGCTCGGCTCATAATTTAAACGTTGAGACTCAATAACCTTGCAGCAGTGGAAGGAGGAGCGGAGTGATTAGATCGTGACTTAAAATAGCTCATTAAATCAGCCACTTGTTTACCCCTCCCATTCTCCTTATCCGGCCCTCTAGTGCATGGCTATTGTCACAGACAAACAAGATGGTACATTTATCGTTAATCTTTTCACAAAGATGATAGTGTTCTTTGTGTGTGTGTGTGTGTGTGTGTGTGTGTGTGTGTGTGTGTGTTTGTGTGTGTGTTGTTATGACTATGAGTAAAATTAACATGTTTGTGCAAAAATGCTTTTTTTTACTTGAGCGTGTAGGCGATTGTGTGTGTGTGTGTGTGTGTGTGTGTGTGTGTGTGTGTGTGTGTGTGTGTGTGTGTGTGTGGGAGTGTGCCCGCACATATATATACACTTTTTATGCTGGCAGATTGTGTGGCCCTTCCTCCTCTGCGACGCCTCAGGTTGTTAGATTTCCTGGCGTTAATTGGCAGATGAAGGAGGACTCGGGGGTCACTCAATGATCTTGCCGTGCCGAGCTTCCCCCAGCTCTCTCTCAGCCCCCTCCCCCCTCCTCGGAGATTCTGATTAGCGCTTCATCTCCACACATGAAAAGGAACGCTCATCTGCCACTGTCCTCCTTTGTCTGCATTCAGAGCACACACACACACACACACACACACACATTAGACACCACACATACACATCAACATGCTGTATGTTTCCCTTTTAAGTATGCTCTGTAAGTAAGCGCTTGCTTACCTGCCTCACTTTGATTGTTCTGATTCCTCATCATGTGATTGGCCAGAGTTCACTGAGGGAATAGGGCACTTGTTGACATGCTCAGTCAATTCCGGGGAAATAGTGGCAGCACACAAGTGTTTCTACTCGGAATTACGCTCCCCAAATTGTGCTTGATGAATCAGCAGGCCTAATGTCACCTTTGTATAGAATCCTTATAGCGAACCTTAGGCTTGCGCCGGAATTGAAGTGGTGTGGCAATTTCAGAAACAATTTCTTCCAAGTTGTGCCATTTCCTCTCTGCAAGGGAAATAAACATACTCCAAGGATGAAATGGGCCAGGTTACCATGGTTACTGTGGGAGTATATGTAAGGCTACGGCTTTCCACATGTCAGGAGGACGGAGAGCTATCAAATTAAGGGTCCCTGAGACAAATTTAATCTGTTTCTCCTGCTTGTGCTCATCAAACTGAGATGGAGAAAAACAGATATTGTTATTGCGTGTCTAACATCCATATCATTGCTTCACAGAACACCGTGCCATGTTTAGTGAGGAGCTGGCTGACAGAGTGAGGACCTAAAAAAAAAAGCAAAACAAAACGCAAAGTTGTACTACAAGGAATGAAAACTAAAAGCAATTCTGATGAAATGGAAATAATTGCACCATTTTGTATAGCCTCACTCATCTAAGGACTTGAAAACAGATAAGCTCCTTTGTGGTACCAGTCTTTTGCTGTTGCATTCTTTAAAACTGAATAAGGTTCCTGTTCTGATACAGTCACCCTATAATCATTTTCCTCAAGGATCTCTCATGAATGACCTGGGGAAGTATTCTGAGACCATTGAAAAGCCATCTTAAAAGAGGAGATTTGAGATGAGTCGATGCGTTATATGTCACCCTCTCTTGTCTCCCTCTCTGCGAATTCATTTCATCCCGTCGATGAAACCGTGGAATGGCAGTGACCTGGCCGCCTCCTCCCTGTCAAAAGTTGTTCAGTAGATTATGGACATCTTTGATGCATCAAAGCCTGTCAGAATGAAATTTGAAAAGCAGTTTTTAAGCTGCCGGATACAATTTTGTTGCATCTTACTTTGCAGGGCACCATGCAAGATGTCCAGATCCTTGTCATGCCTCAAGGATACATCTCCCAGTGCCCCGATCTGAACCGAAGTAAGCCTATTGCTTTGGCCACTCTTTGCCATCTCTTACTGCCTGCTGTATAATACTGTATGATGCTGTACCTGCAGTAGCTAAACGTATCCTTTTTGTTTATGTTATTTGTTCCAGCTTGTCCAACATGCAATGATTTTCATGGACTTGTTCAGAAAATCATGGAGCTACAAGACATTTTGGCCAAAACTTCAAGCAAGGTAATTGAGGACATTTATGTTACTTCAGAAGCTTTAGACGAGCATATTTCAGTGAGGACACAATTTCTCCTGTAAATAGCTCTCTAGTTCCTTTCAGCATTTGCGGGAAAACATTTCATTTGTTTTCATTTGTGTTTGATCAAGCTATTTCTCAGTTTTCAGAAAAACAATCACTATCTTGAAATTATTACAATCATTTCATTTTGTCCGAGTTGTCTCGGGTAAGCCAAACCCAGATAGGGCCACGCCGGCCCCTGAGTAATCACCACTTAACTAATAATTACACGCATATTTCATTCCCCTTACTCCCCTGGGCCTCTCCCCACTCCTCTCCCAGCAGGCTAGCTAGTGGTTTGCCGGAGTGCTTGTTGATAATGTGATTCCTATTGACAATAAAGGAATAATGTTCCCTGTGGTTCTCACTCCCCTCGCTCATGCCCCCTCACCCCCCCCCCCCCTCACCGCCCCCTCACCCCTCTGTACTCCCCTTCCTCTTCCCTTTTGTTCGTGGTGGACGCTGCGAGCAGCTGTCTATGGCCGAGGAGAAGATGAATGGGCTGGATAGCTGCTATTGTGAGCGGACCTGCAGCGTCAAGGGGGTGATCTACCGGCAGGACGAGGCCTGGACAGATGGCTGCAAGAACTGCACGTGCACGGTGGGGGCCCCCTCCTGTGTGTGTGTGTGTGTGTGTGTGTGTGTGTGTGTGTGTGTGTGTGTGTGTGTGTGTGTGTGTGTGTGTGTGCGCGCGCATGGCCTCGCCCTGCGGGGTTGCCTTGTGGGTGTGTGTGTTTGGGGTGGAGAAGCGGGGGGCTTTCTCTTTGGTGCCTTTTGTGTCACACACTGTGTGTGTGTCTGTATGTCTGTACGACTGTTCTGGGGACAGTGCGGAGGGGATGTTCAGCCTTGAGCTGTTTTCAGTTTTCCACAGAAATTTGAAAGGTCTTTGAAAGCGCTCGTCACACACACACACACACACACAGATACTTTCACAAAGACCTTGTTGCTGTTAAGGTGTTTGAGGTCGCTGCAAGTGCAAATGCAGTCTTTTCCTCAGCAGTAGCACTAACTTGAATGACTCTGATCCTGCTTACACAACAGAGAAGAACCAAGAAAAGAAATGTATCTCCAAATGTATTCCACATTCCTTTGTATTAACCTCAAAACATTGCATAGTTGTGTACTGTAAATGTATTGTAAATCTTGGTTCATATTTGGACAATGATGTTAGTAAACATATTTCATCCACTGTCACTCTATGCCAATCCAACTCTGTTTATTTTCCCCACTCACAAATATACAATCAAAAGTTGTGTATTGCTGCAACTGGAGCCTAGCGTGTAATTGAACAAAATTACATATCTTTTGGTAGACTGCATCTAATGACTAAGGAATGGGCATAATTACACCCATGCTTATTGGGTTTGTAAGGCTGTCCAGCCAAATCTTGGCAATGTCAGTTCTCAAGTGGTTGTAATTAAGAATATTGCAATTATGGTTAGTCATGTACCTGTGCGACCATGATGGAATGCGAGAAGAGAGTGATTGAGGTCACAATGCTAACGCTACAGGGGTCTGCCTGTTGGATACATTTCTCTGCTGTTTGCACGCTTGCCTGCCTGCTCAATCAGAGCAACTCGAAGTGCACTCAGAATATCAGTGTTAGAAATGGTCTTTCGGAATGAGATGTTAAGTACAATGAATTACTGCCTGTTGCTAAATTCCTTGCTGTGGAACATACCATGTGTCATATATAAAGACCAGTAATTTTACTAAATGTTAAAATAATGAGTTAAACCATAGGCTCTCAAAGTGCCGCCCGGGGGCCAATGGCGGTCCGCGGAAACATTTTTGGCGGCCCGCGATAACATCTAATAATATCTGTTAAACTGTTAAAACTGTACATTGCTTTGAAAGAAGGAATCTCTATTTAGTGTGTTTTAACCGGCATGTATAGGCATTTATTTATTGCAATAAATGTAAACTGTAGAGATGCAACCTGACCATTAAAATGATTATATTGATTATATGTGGGATTTTTTTCCCACCCCTTTGGCGGCCCTCAGTTCAATGTTGGGTCCCTAAATTGGCCCTCACCTATCAAAACTTTGAGAACCCCTGGGTTAAACCATGTCAGTGATTGACATGTGTCGCACCCCTCAGTAACCTAGCCAGTAAGGTCAAGTCAATCAGTGCAGAGGTGTGACATGCTAGAAGGACATGCATGGGGACAGAGCATAGCGCTAGTGTATGTGTCTGTGCTAATGTGGACGCTGAGTGTGTATGTGACTAGTTGTGTGTTTTCTCCACAGAATGGTACTGTGCAGTGTGAGACCATCTCCTGTCCTCCTCCAAACTGCCCTTCCGGCACTGCCCCCGCCTACGTGAAGGGATCCTGCTGCAAAGAGTGCCAGCGTGAGTATGCACTCTAGAAAACCACACATGTACATACACAAACACACACACACACACACACGGATATCTTATGTAGTATCCCATCTCCTTGTACATTTTTTGTTCTGTATTTGTAGATGTATACTATAAACATACACCCCTACACACACACACACACACACACACACACACACACACACACACACACACACACACACCCACACACACACACACACACACACACACAAATTCACTTTGCACACACCACACACTAGGCAGGCACTCACTGGCAGCAGTCTCATGGACTGTGTTCACACTCCCCCCTGAAGACAGCACAGCGCTTCACACAGCACGCCTCCACAAGGGCTGCTGCCTGACAACTGACCACATCTCCACGTTGCTAAGCTACTTCCCAACATGCCTCCTGAGATGTCAGCCCGTTGCATTTACATAGGCGAATAAATTATTCAAAGCAAGGCCTCGGCGCACACAGACCTCTGCGCCAGCTACATAAACGGGATCATAAAAATAGGTGGCAGGTTACAAAGCGCTTGTTTTCATATGCATCTCCGAAGGTATAGCACATAAAAGTGAAGTCAAGTGTTGGGAGTCAGAGTTGTTTTTCCTTTTTTCTCTGCATCTTCTTTTTTTTAGTATCTGGAGAGATTTTCTCCTTATGTGAAGAAATGGTTCAAGGCTTTGCAATGGAAAAATAAAATACCTCACATCTAAAATGATCTGAATTTCAGATAACTCTCAACCAATATCTGTACGGTCAGCATGTTATATTTACTTGATCCTTTTTTGCATTGCTGATCAGTTTGTTTTTTACCCCTGCATCACATCCTCTGAACAAACATCGTCAGTGCTTTAAGCTTGGGGCTTTTGCCTTCATTTTATTAGCCAGCAAGTCTTCATTTAATGTGATCAGATTTTTCATTTTCGGTGCCTCAGCACGGATACTGGCTTGATCCCTAGAAATGGACTTGTGACAATCCAAAAGCCGAGCCGTGATGAAAGGAATTTATACGCCGCATACACAAAGTCATCTTCTTTTATTTTTTTCCCGTGGTTGTTAATACCGACAAGTACACACTGTTCATTTCCCCCTGTGTAAAGCACTGCCATCCATAAATAAATATGAATCAGATAGAGAGCCAGGGACATATATTATCTTTGAGTTTGCATTCCGCTGCAGGTTCACTCAGTGTTAAGTTGGATCGGCTCTCTCTCGGCAGCGCAAGCGCCTCTGCACTGACACTGCTGTGAAAATAAATAGCCGTGTTGTTTTGACTTATCATTATATAATTGCAACAGTTGAGTGGAGCCAGTGTGAATGTGTGTGTGTGTGTGTGTGTGTGTGTGTGTGTGTGTGTGTGCGTGTGTTTGTGTGTGTGTGTGTTTGTGTGTGTGTGTGTGTTGTGTCATCTGCGAAGTTTCATCAGGAGCCAAGGGCTCACTACTGCACAAACTCCCACTCACATGACGGGTAAGCTGCAACCAGGGAGCAGTTCTGCAGTTAGTTATCCCATTTACTTCAACTCTGGGTGAGGACTATGTCATGTGCATATGCATGATACAGATGGAGTGTGTTTGTGGTCAATTATTTGAAGAGCTAAATAAACCATTGGGACTGTGTGTGTGTGTGTGTGTGTGTGTGTGTGTGTGTGTGTATGTGTTGGAAGGAGGTGATAATCTTTGAGAAGTAGGGTTTATCAGTCCAAAGTAGGCCTCTCTCAACAGTAGCATTAACAACCCCCCCTCCCCACTACAACTATAACCCATCAGAAACATTCCCACAAGCACACACACACACACACACACACACACACACACACACACACACACACACACACACATAAACACCCACACACACAGATGCAAAACTCATCAGCACGCTCCTCTTGTCAGTGACTCACACAGCCATTGACGAGCGAGCTGTACGCTAATTAGCTTGACTCTCGGCGTTGAGTGGAGAGGCTCCACAGCGAGCCTTCGCCTTTTTTATCTGCCTCTTATCGCCGCATGCAGCGTCCCTCCAGAGTTTGGGCTGCTCACGCGTTTGAAGGCGCACGATGATGAGCAGACCGCACGCCGCCGCAGCGCACTGAAAGGATTGTTTGGCATTGCTGCTGCTCTTGATTCGCCACTTCATCTCGCTCAATAACTGCATCTGCATAAGGTTGCAGGAGCACACGTGCTGGGGCTTTGTCTTTCCGCCGGCTTGATCACAGACTTCTGTTTGTCCGATAATAATGAGGTTTGTTTGCCTCAACAAACACCTGTTTTGAAGCATCCTCATGCATTCACACGTTAGCTACAGAGCTCTCTTAACCTGCTGTGACTTTGAAGGCAAACTTGCCTGATATGCTGCCCTAATCCATAATCACTTTGATCATGATATGTCAAATGATAAGTTATACATCCAACCACCACCCTGCCATGCCCCTATGGGTCAACATTGCTATAAAATGTCAGCACGTGTCAATATTACAAAGGCTTCATGTTTCTGCATTGACACCGTTGTTTGTGTCTACATGTATTTGCAGCGGTATGCGTGTTCAACGGACGGGAGCTGGTGGAAGGTGAAAGCCGCACCATTCGTGACAACGGCATGTGCTTGCTACTAGAGTGCAGAGTAAGTAACCTTTAATGGAGTACCAATACTGTTATTTTTATACAAGTGCTTCATTTTTATTTTTATTTTATTTTTCTCTCAACCCACACATTTATTCTACAAACATGTTAGCAGAGATGACAGCTCGCTAAAGGCCCGTTGTGGTCTTTCTTGTGTGGAGGCAGGGGCTCAATTATGCGAGAAAGAGTAATTGATGTAGTCTGTGTGAGTCCTCCTTAATAAATACTATTGACTCCCCTTATTTCAATTTAGCCAACACAAATGTCAGTCATCTATTCAAAACAACATCTGTGTATCACACAAGGCTTTTGACTTGCATTAAACAATATGAATTCACAGAAAGCACTTGAAAGGAGATTTGTCTACAACACAGTATGGTTACCACTGTTTTTTTTTTCAAATGTTTTGCATAAATCCAAGAATATTACATGCACCTAAAGGTTCTCTTGTTTTTTTAATCTTGAACAGGATCGGACGATGCACAGGGTGGTGACCCCCAGCTGTCCTGAGCTGAACTGCCCCGAGGTGGAACAAATCACGCTCACAGACAGATGCTGTAAAATCTGCAGAGGTGCATCTCCACTCCCAGCTCATTCTTCTGCCTTAGCAACATAACATATATGCACCCATAAACACTGTCTGGGCTACTAACAGAAAACCCCAAATAGCTTTTGGAACAGAACAACAGACATCCACTGTAGTCTCACAGTGATAACATTGAAAACAACCAGAAGACACAATTGCTTCTGTAATTGCTCAGAAACAAAGCATAATATCTGTCGAAATGTTTTAGTACCAGACTAGATTCAAACATAGAAGCCCATTTTCCTTTGGTAATTTCTCTGTGTTTATTGTACGTTTTTGCCCCCTCCCCTGTAGGTTATGACTTCTGCGCCGAGGACAACCCCTGCGTTGAGAACTCCGAGTGCATGAACCTGGAGGCGGCCGCCCGCTGCAGCTGTAAGGACGGCTTCCGACCGCTGCGTGACGACAACGCCTACTGCGAAGGTACCAGCTGAACACACGCCACCCATCTGTGCCCGTCAGTGCCAAAGACAGCTGTAGTGCCCATGAGGGGTGGGGGTGACTGCTGGCATCTGCTTTTGTGTTTTTAAGAGGCTTAATGCGTGACTAGAAATTCCTACCTACCACACTGGAAGGAGAGCTCTATATGCTTATCGGTGACAGGCTGCAATAGTGTTTCTTCTTCATCTTTCAAAGCCCACCTGATGATTGATCCACTCTGGTCTCAAGGGGGGAGGAAAAAGTGGGCAGATTTTGTCAAGACAGAGAGTGTCGGGGATTTTTGATTCCTGGCACACTGCCCGCCGCCGCACTGTTTATCAATCAGTGACATTTTGCGAGCGGCAAACGATCAGCGTACGCATCAATCATCGTGAAGGCCGTTCATTACCGACTTCAGCACAGGTGCTGCGCCCAAGTGTTCACGCAGGGCCACTCAGCTAAGCAGACTTTGATTGATCATCCTGTCTGCGCCCTTTTCAGACACTTCCATGCAGTTGAGTCTTTTCCCTCTCAACTGCCCACCACTGGAAAGTGTTTATCACCTACACCAGCATGTGTGTACTAACTCGGCCTGGCTACTGTTCAGACTAATGGACGAGTTGCCCCATGGTCCATCACATGTGTTTCATAGACCCCTCAGTCTGGACATCACATCACATAGACCAGCATGTGTGTAGAACTGCTCATGTTACACAGACTAGCATGTGTGTATAACTTGACCTGGCTACTGTTCTGACTAATAGATGAGATGCCCCACGGCCTGTCACATGTTTTTCATAGACCCTTCAGACAGGACATCCTACCACATAGACCAGCATGTGCATATGACCAGCAACTGCCCATGACTAAAGTCTGTTAATCACATAGACCAGCATGTTTCTATAACTTGGCCTGGCTACTGTTCAGACTAAGATAAGTAAGGGATAATGTTTCTGTGAGGTGGTCATTATCCTGGAATATCTCCCAACAGAGTGATGCCCGAGGCTTGTTACAGTATCTCCCAGAATGTGATCCTACTTACTACACGGCAACCTACTGAAGATATCAAGAACATAGCAATAAAGCATTGTTTATTGCTTTTGTTAATTTAGTTTCCCTGGGAAGGAAATAGTCTTTTAACTTATACATCAGCTGATTGGTTAAGGCAGCGTTCTGTTCTACTTGACAGTGATCTGCTATACTGTTATACAACAAGATGAACGAGATGTCCTTGGTCCGTCAAATGTTTTCCATGGACCCTTCAGTCAGGACACCTCAGTCAGTCTGCTCTTGCACCTGATAGGATCTTTTGCACTCATCAGCATATAAAAAGTAATACCGTGTCAGCAGTTTTATCACTGGAAGTAAATCAAGAGTATATAAAACCTCTCTCTCTTATCCAAAACTGATAATACTTGTAAACTTAATAGTCAATTTGCTCATAAACTTTCTGCTTGATCAGTAGCTCTGGCTGTGATTGATTTGGTCTGCAGCTCTTTGCTGGTTTATTATTTCCTAACTCAAATCCCGGTCACCTGGGATGTTTGTGCAGTTTGTAGCTTCACAGAGGATTTTGCCAGATTTCGTGAAAGTACATTCCCTCTTTTTTTTCTTTCTTGCTCAGAGTAAGTCATCAACGTCTCGCCCACCTCATTTCCCACCTCCACCCACCCTCTCCACCCCCCAATCCGTGGCCTACTTTCCCCAGCCACTAATGGATTCCACCCGTGGTCTGTGAGTGCCCCAGCTCTGCTGTCACCTTGCTGGGGGATCAGTGGGATTTTTTAATGAAACTGGCTCCTCTATTTGGCAGAAAGGCTAACGGGGGGAGACAAGTGTGAACCGCTCTCCCTGGCCCTCGTCTTGTTTGGCCTGAGCACGTCTAATGCCAACAGTTGGCATGGTAATTGCCCAAGTCTTGGGCAATCTACATGATTAAAGATGTTATCAGACGCCAGACTGAAATGAACATAGTCTGTTCACAACGGGCTTAGGTTGGATGGGTGTCATGGCAGTGCTTCCTTCTCCCACACAAACACAATGTCCCTCCATGTCTATTTTGAGCCTTAACAGACTCTGACTTCTGGTAAAGCAACCCATCAGTGTTTATCTGATATTCAGTTGAAGGATGCATGTTGGACAAAGTATGTGCATTCATAGCTAGATAGATGATTAGGTCATCTTCATAGACCCGACACATATTGGTAATGTGGTCTAGATTTCTGAATAAAGGTATTTAATAGAACATAAAACAAGTCAATTAGCTGGATCCTTGTGAATTTGAGTGAATAGGCCAGGCATGTCTCAGAATGGATTTAAGACTAGTAAACTCCCTTGTAGCCTGTAAAAATAAGTCGAGCTCTTGCGAAGAACATTATTTTTCAGTTAATTGAATATGGGATCTCCCACATGTGAAAAAGCATCACTTGCTTGTTTCACTTGCAGTATAACAAGATAACCCAACAGTAACATGATTCCGAGTTGCCTTTTTAGTTAGGCAAAGAAAGCAACAGTACTTTAAAGTAGTCCTAGGTCATTGCTGAGCCCAAAATAGACTATGAGATCACTCCTGTGTAAATTTTTCATCCATGCTGTGGTATGAGAGACTCTAGGGGATAGTGCACTTGCCTCTGCTGGAGAGCTGCTGTGTCGGATAGAAAACACTGAACCCCATTTCCCCTTCTGCCAACTCCAGTTCTGGGAATCTGTCCTTCTCCACATTAAAGCTGTATTCGGTAACTCTTTTAAAGTCACATTTCGTAGAATTGTCATGTTATTCTGGAAATAGTACATTAAAAAGGCTATTTAGGAAAAAACACAAATTCTCTAGCTCCTAAACCCTGTAATCGTGCTTGCAAAAATCCTGCGCTCCCTGTAGCCGTCCACCAATCAGGTTCAGAGGGAGGGATAGCTGCCTGTCGATCATAGCTGTGAGCAAGCCGCTGACAACGTGCTACACCGAGGGAGGGGTTTGAGAGGCTGTGGATGAGCGTATAGAGACTGGGGGAGGGACTAGAGAGTTGTATGATTTTGAATTGTTTTGCCTAAATCTCAATCTAAATTACATAGACTTGCCGAATACAGCTTTGAGCATTTAGCAAATTGGGGACAGGGAGTCTAGTCAGTCAATACATGATGGGTGTCCGTCAAAAATATTATGTAAGGCATAATGTCTGCCGTGTATCTCTGAATGCCTGAATACTCATTTGTGTGCCAGGTTGCCATGCTTAAGTGTGATTATGATGTTGCGTGTTAGAGGCTTGAATGAAAATATTGGTGTCCTATAGTAATCATAGCCCATCTGCTGGTTCTTCCATCTGTTGCCATGGGAAATAAACCAGGTTCTGAATTTTACCCAGTGTAGAAACCTTTGGAGTTGTGAAGAAAAAAATGCTAAATAAGTAAATTGGAGCATTTTATGGAATCGACACGCACATTATGCACTGTAATACAAGGCTTGTGATGTGTAGAAATTTTACACAGATCTCAGTGGTTCGCCTGACTGATCATGTATATAAGAGTTGTACAGAGACAGTCAGTCTTTATCTCATACAGAAATAACAATATCATCACATGAAATACCTCCCCTTGTGACTAACTGATGTGGCGTTTCCCAACAGCATAGTTGCTGCTAGTTAGCTTGCATTGGGAAATTGCATTGGGAAATTACATAGAATAGTAACATTTGTGTGACGCAAGGCTGTTGTATTTTAGCCACCTTACAACAAAACACAGGCCACAATAATAATCTGTTTCCCTCTTTATGTGTTAGCTAGTTAGCTAGTAAGCCCTATAAAGTGTCATCAATTTAGACATTTTGTGGCCTTCACGCATAGCACAATAGAATGCTTATCTCTATCTTGATAGGATTTGTACCATGGGACCCATTGGCAATGTGAACACAACAATGTTTTCATCTGATGGACAGACATAAAGAAAAGATATATCTGAAGTCTCAGTCCATTTCACCCACTGCTCTGCTTAGCACAAGAGACCACAGTAATAGAATGGCTAGTTTGAGTATCCCAGGAAGCTCATTGGACCTGCTTGAGAGGTTTATGCCTGAGGAAATGAGAGCATCTCTGGGCACTCTGAATGCTTTTATTTTACTTTGCTGAATAATTACATGAGGCAGATGGAGGCTAATTTGCAGTGACTTATGAGATAGGGCAGAATCCCAAATGCAATTACTACTTACATTAACTCAAAGAATGACCCAGGCCCTAGTTAAAGGGTTGACCTGACTGCGGACTGGTCTGTGTGACCTTACTAGGCTTTATAAGCTTGACTAGACTCATGCCGGGCTCGCTAAAAAATGCCCTGCAGAACTGTTCTCAGAACTGTTATCTCTCCTCTCCTCTCTTGAATCCCTTTTATTCTGTTCCCTTGTTCAATTTAGTAATCTTTCCTATTTTTGCCCTGAAGTACTGCACATGTGTGTGCAATTTACTTTGCTGGATATTCTCAGCGGTATTCTATGAAGGACCGCAGAGAAAATGATGATAGATTTTCATCAGATGTTGATAACAATGCTAGGCCTGATAAATGAAAGGCAAGTATCGAGCCAATTGCTGGTTACATTGTAACTCTGGCATTCTTGCTTTGAGGAGACAAGCAGTTTACCTGCCACAATGAGATGCATTACCATTAATCAGGTCTTTCTTAGTCTATTGTGCTGCTGAATGGTGGTTGACTTCAATGGATCTCTACAACAAGCAGACGTGACATATATACGCAACATGAAATGATTTATCACCGGCAACAAGCATGTAATGAGGCTATGGCAGAGCTCTCCAGCAAAGGCAATGTTCTTTAGTCTTCCTATCCGTTTCTCTTAATGCGCCGCCACTTTCAATCTATTATAGTCAGGACATTTTCAACGTGTTCTCCATATCATGTAACCTCAGCATACAAATATATACATACATACAAGCTATGCATACATACATACATACACGCTATGTCACCCATGCGAGAGTTGTAAATCTGAAGTTGTTATAGGTTCATTTATGCACTCTACTGTTAGTACATTGGGAAATGTATGTAATTCAATAATTGACAATTAGGCTGATAAATTATTTCAAAGAATATGTCTTGATTAAAAGTGAAAGCCCTTTTTATCACAAGGCCTTCCACATCGGCTAGTTTTGTGTTCTGTGTTCATGGAATAAAGATGTTTGTTTGGAACACATTTCAAAACCAGGAATGTGTGAGAAATATGGAATGCTGACGTGGGCCATCCTGGGCCTGGTTTCCCAAAGCCTTTTTAATATATAGTTAAGGTATAGGAATAGGCTCAGAACTACAGTACTTCGGGAAGCTAGTCCTTGGTCATTATACTCCCAGCCTATTCACCTCTGTGTCAGGCAACATGTACATAGCCTCCCTGGACATATTCCAAACAATCCCACATCATTAAGACAAGGTTTGCCCTGCTTGTTTCGCAAGCCCAGATGACCTGTTTTTTAGGGAGGGGAGATCCACCAGTGCTAGGCTAGCATGTGTTTTGTGTTGCGCTCCAGTCAGACAGGCAGGCATAGTGTTATCTCCTCATTTCCAGACAGCAGACAGCAATGAGGCTCCCAGGTAGAGTACTAGATACACCGCGGTAGCACTGCCTGACAGGCTAACACTGAAGCGGCGTCCTGTTCTGTCATTACTGCCACAGCGCTGCTCCCTCGAGATAACGTGGATAGCCCAAAAATGATACGGATAGCTGTGCTACTGCCATGGAGAAAGCTACTGCTTCTAGCAGAGAGAGAGAGAGAGAGAGAGAGAGAGAGAGAGAGAGAGAGAGAGAGAGAGAGAGCGAGAGCTCAGGTGCTGTTGACAAAAAAACAAATGCAAAGTCACATTTCTTTTTTGTCCCAATTCATTTTAATTGTCCATACAGGAAGGCATGTAGCATTGAGGCTTTTAGTGTATTGTTTATTCATTTGTTTGTTGGCAACGGTTCCAGAATCCAGGTTTTCTTTTGTTTCCTCCCCAATTGCTGTGTGTGTGTGTCTGTGTGTGGAGATTGGTAGAGTTTAATTGGAATCTGCTGCTTGGTTTACCCTTGAACAAAGCGTGTCTGAGGCTCAGACGATTCACATAGGTGTGACTTTGATTGATTCCTCTTTGGTAGAGAGCCGGGTAGAGAGAAAGCGAGAAGGGGAGGAAGAAGAAAAAATAACTGAAAGGCAGGCGCTTTCTATTAATTTATCTTTCCGTGCAAGCGGCTCGACCCAGATAATTTTATCCAGAGATAAAAGCGGCCACCGATTTTTCATGGCCTCTTTTAATTTGTTTATTAGTTATTTATTTATTTAGCTGAGGTTCATTGCATACTGTCTCACAGTGGGAGAGTTATGAGAGTGGAACACATAAATATGGGCCCTGTCCATCTCAGACGTGTGTGTGTGTGTGTGTGTGTGTGTGTGTGTGTGTGTGTGTGTGTGTGTGTGTGTGTGTGTGTGTGTGTGTGTGTGTGTGTGTGTGTGTGTGTGTGTGTGTGTGTGTGTGTGTGTGTGTGTGTGTGTGTTCGTGCTCGCTTGTGTGTTTAAAGCAGCAGGCCTTGGCTTAGTAACACAGCTCACAATGGCAGAATGCATGTTCAAAAGCAGTGGGGGGTGACTGCAGTGGCTGCCTAAACTAAATGTGTGCGGACTCAAGCTGGCATTCTCCACATCCACATCTGCCTCAGCAAGGGTCTCTTTAACAAAGAAAAAAAAACCCACACAAGGTTAGAACCACAGCAGGAGAGAAGAACGGTGTGCATTAATTGAATATTTCCCAAGTGAGTGAAGGACACAGCTTTTTTTTCTAAAGAGGACTTTTTAAATTCAGTGGCATAAGGAGGGAGGAGAGACCTTGAGGATTTCAATACAGGTGGGCTCAGGGGGTGATGGATTCCTAAATTCATTTAATAAATCTGAAAGTGGGGTGAGAGATAATGTTCTGTTGAAACAGATAAATGTCCTGCCTTGCCTTAGTGACTTTACGCTTCTCTTCCAAGAACTCTGCAACGACCTTCGCCTCTATGCTTCACTACACCACACTAAACTCAAATGTGGAATAATAATAAAAAAACAAGATCTCACAAACTAACGTGAACTTTCTACTTTTCACAGTGTGGTTCATTTGAGGCCTGTTTTCTTTCCTGTACAGATATTGACGAGTGTGCTGAGGGGAAACACTACTGTCGTGAGAACACCATGTGTGTCAACACCCCTGGTTCCTTCATGTGCATCTGCCACACAGGCTACATCAGGATCGATGATTATTCCTGCACAGGTGAGGCACCGGGCCATGCTAGCCATATTCAGCTCCACTTACAGGTTTCAGCTCCACTTGCTCTCTGCCCTCACTTTGCGTGTAAGACAGTTGTCTAGAGTGAGATAGATGCTAAGAATGTCTCCTCTCTGTGTTTTGACTTCATTTCTGAAATTCAGTTACACTTGGTAAGGCTTTTGAGTCCACCATATGGTTTTATTTTGCTTGGCTGCTATGAGAAAAGAGAATACATTGTGGCTTTTTTTTAGATTGTTTTGTATTTTTATGTTTTGTAGGTTTTTTGTTTATGAAGGTTGATGTTTAGAGTGTAAAAAAACAAGGTATTTTATGGAGCTCTGAAAGCTTGCATGTTCTGTTCTGTGCAAGGCCATTATCAAAAGAAAAGCTTAACTTTTATACATTCTGTGAAACTGTTGGTATGCAGGTCAATAATGGAGCCCTCAAAGCTTCGGCAGACAGTGACAATCTAATAATGGTGTGCCCAGAAAATTTGTGCACCCCCCCCCTCCCACACACACCAAAAACACACTCTTTTTCTTCTTTAAACATCTAATCAAGCTGCGAGCTAGATCTATCTTTTTTGCTTTCTGCCTCCTTTCTATTACGTTTTAGTCATTCCAGCGCCTAGCTGAACACGCTGACAGTGTTAGATTGCTCACATGTTACAGAGTTTGCTCATGGTCTGTTTTTACTTGGGCTTGGACAAAAGGGTTCTTGGCAGTGTAATAGTGCTTTCTCTCCCTCTTGGCCTCCTGCTTGATAGCTGTTAATGAAACTGGCTTTGGAACGTGGGCCTACATGTGTCTTTGCACTCAACACCAACAGCCTGATGTTGTTTTCGAGTAATGGAGATAGATTTTAGAGGGAAAAATGAGAAAAGATACAATTGTTTTTTTGTTTGTCTTGAAGTTTATGCACCTTCAGCAGAAAAGGAACACAAATAAAAGTCTACCTTTACTTTTAGTGTTTGTCCAAGTAAGATGACATGATTAGCACCAGACAATGACTTCTTTGCTCAATTTACTTTTTAAAGAGAAGCTTTTGATAAGATCTTAGGTCTACAAAGGGCTTAACCATACATTTTGTAATTTTGTAATTCAGCAGAGTTCAGTGCTATTCATTGCAGTGATTTGCTGATGATCACACTCTGAATGAAATCCCTGTGTACTGTGTCTCAACGGAACAGAGTGCATTTCCTCCCTTGCTGTAATTAAACAGAAAAACAATTCTCTCTTATGCTGGCTCTCAGCAGATGCCACACACACACTCACACACACACACACACACACACACACACACACACACACACACACACACACACACACACACACACACACACACACACACACACGCACACACACAGACTCCTTTCCAGCCTCCAGCATTTTGCCAGAGGATTTACTTCCTGCAATGTCCCACTGTGCCTTTCTCCTGATGACTAGCAAGTAATGAATTTCAGCCCAAGATTGTTTATATTTACATCTTCTAAGAAATGATGACTCTCATTATTTGCCGACAGTTAAACAGTTGATCTTCAGTGATTGGTCCAGTGGTGGAGTTGGGTCTTTATTCAGCGGCATATAGTATAGGCATGCAGCAGCATAGGCATATATATTATATATTACTGCATCTGAGTAGCAGAGTGCCACAATAACCTTTTTCTTTATAGATTGTATTTGAGTAAAAATCAGTTTTTGCCAAGTACTGTATTGGTTTCACTAGCCTTAGTTAACACATATGAATCTGCAAATCTGCAATTAGAGTTGAACCCATTACGACCAGTTTCCAAATCCCCCCAAACCCAGGAACCAATCACTTCTCTATATCTGGTTATCAAACATAGTCAATAATGCCATCTATCTTGGTGCTTTGCTACACAAAACCTGACAAGAAATAACTGTCTTTCAAAGCAGACAGTACCAAACAGGTGAGAAGTTCACTCCTGGATGCTTTGAGTGAGATGCTATGTGTAGATTTATTAAACCATACTCTCAGACTGATCCAACGGCTGGATAAACTGAAGAAAGATAAAATTAGCCTAGCAAGGTAAAATAAACCTAAAAAGTAGTTGATTCTTTGAAAACAAGCTGTTTATTGTCCAGGGCCACTTGGTAGACTTTGAATGTTTCACGGTACGTACAGTAGCAGTCAAAAGTTTGAAAACCACTGATTTGTATGAAAGGTGCATCTCTTCCAGGGAGTTTTGGTGATAGCTGAATGCTCATCCTAAAAACTGATAATGCCCCTGGAATTGGATAAATGAGTCAAATCCAGACCCAATCTCAGCCTCAATTGAAGTGCAGTCTGGATTTACCCAGAATGTTTTTTTCCACATTATAGATAGCAGCTATTTTTTTTCTCAGTCCTTGGCAATTCAACCAAAAAGTATGTAGGAGGGCAACAGGCTGGCTGAGCTGAGAAAAAAGAAATAAATAAAAAATGGGACAGTGTCGTTAACAATGAAAAAAGTACTTTTTAGATATCCTTTCATAACAGTTCAAAAAGAACTTTTTTTGCAGCCATTTTTCTACTGAGAAATATGTTTAAATCGTTTGAAAAATGAAAGCCAAGTTATTATTTATTCACTTTCGGTATGCCTTTGGAGAGACAAATAATTTCATCATGTGAATTCTCTGATATGCAGGAGAGATTAATAATGGAGGCGAGAAGATGTAATCTAGCTGCAGTAATTTTACATAGATCACGATTAAAGTGCCGGAGAGCTGCAGGAGTTTTTTAGACTTGGTTATGTATCTCCCTATAAAAGTCAATTTATGTGATTAAAGTGGGCTTTCTGTACGGCTGATATAACGACTTCTGTAGGAGACGCTTCAGTAAAATGGCTGTCATCTTCAGCATGAGTTACTGAGATGCAGCTATACGTGCACAATAATTGTTCCTGCATATGCTGTGAAATATTGCCTCTAGGCCTGTGAGGTCTAATATGGAAGAGTATGATTTATTGTACTTTAAATGGCCTTAGATGAATAACCTGTTTGGATTGCATTGCGAGTGGTATTTGAAATTGACCATTTATTACTGCCATGTCCTGGTGAATTTGTGTGGAAGGGGATATATAAAAGGTGAGTGTCTTGTAAAAGGGTGTAGGGTAAACGTACCCATTAAGCCCACCAAAATCTACTTTTAGCTGTTTTTCACTGATATCGACATGTTTTGCAGGGGAAATAACTTGTCAAGCTGCAACATTAATCTCTTATCTAAAAATATATGTATTTATTTGTATAGGTTTTAAAATAAATAATAAATAAATTTTACATAATAAGTCAAAAGTCTGGCATGGGCTTAATAGGTACCGTGGCACCATTTAAGCCCACTGGTGTTCCTAATAAGCCCATGCCATATTTTTTTAATAAATTTTAATAAATTATTGTTTTTCAAGAATATAAAACGGCAAATTATCAATTCAGTAACATGTTATATAGACAGAAAATAGAAAATAACTTCTCAACTAGATCAAGTTCTCCTCAGGTGAAGACCTAAATCTCCTTTATACCTAGCCTACTTTAGAGACTGTGAAATGAGTGATTATTTGATTAGAAAGTGCCAACAGTGTACCCCTACCAATGTTAAACCAGATATTGATTATTTTTTTTCTTATGTGTTGCCATTATCTACCAGAAAACAAGTGATTTTATATCTGTAAATAAGTTTAAAGGGTGAAAGAACTAAAATTAGGATTACCATCAACATTTCCAGACAAGAATTTAGAAAAAATGGTTACAGGGAGGAAATCCCCATTGAAATACATTGATGTGGGCTTAAATGGTGCATAGTGGGCTTAATAGGCGTCCTACTGATTAGTGGTCAAAAATGACAATATATTCCTTTCAAAAATTACAGCTATGTTAACAAAATCTTGCAAGAAACTAAAATATAGTCTAAACTAAATATGAAAGCTAATATTACTTTGAATACATTTATGAAAATTAAATTATTGTTAGTCAAAGATGGTATACGCTAGCTGCAATTTGTGACACTTAACTTAACTTGTACCATTTAAGCCCACCTTTAAAAACAGCAAAAATATGAAAATACTGAATTCTCCAAATGGATAAAAAATGTGTTGATGTGTAGATTAATGTCATTTCAATTGCAAAACATTCATTATACATACCTGCCATGTTTATTTCTTTGCCAATGTGCCACTCAACAAGGCGTGCGGATTGTCTGATAGGTTAGCTTTGTGCACTAGCGCTAAGAAGTCATCTTTTCAAATGGACAATAATAGCTTAGAATGACATCATATTAAGTCTTTATATACAAATATCTAATCATTTACCTCTAATTTTTCATAAAATAAATGATATTATAGCAGATGTGCTAAAAACAGTAAAATACTTATGCAAGTTTGAGGGGTCCCAAAATGCCAAAGTTTTGGGATGCCTTTCTGTGAGTTACCTTGGCACTCTGCAAAGACATGCAAGCTTAACTTCAAATTGGCTTAAGTGATTGATTTGAAATTAAAAACACATGGAGTTAACAAACAGGTGGATATATTAAAATGATGAGAGAAAGAAAATATTTTTTTCTTTTTGTAAAACTTGACTTCAAAGTTGAAAGTGGGCTTAAATGGTACGTGGGCTTAATGGGTACGCTTACCCTATCTACTGAAAGCTGATGCAAGTCAGAGCAATGAAAGTGACCCTGGGTATTTGTGCTTAAAGTCTATAATGTCTGTAGTGCCATTATACATTATCTCTGTTTAACCAGAGAAAGCTAATAAGGCTTGCTGTGATAGAGGCATTTTTTCACTCTGTAGTGATGCTGTATTAACTTAAAGCACTGATTATTTCAAATAGAGGTGAAAAAGAGGATCTTGAAAAGAATAAGAAAACTTTTGAGTGGGTATGGTGCTTTGGAGCTTGGTCTGTGGTGCCTCTGAGACAGACAAAGTCTGAGTTGGATGGATTCAAATCCATTCTGCCTTGCTTTTGAACTGTTGAATCTCTGTGAAACCTCTCAAAGCACAAAGCAGAGAAGAGGCTGTGTGGTTGGATGAAAATAGTGGACTTTCTTTTTCAGGTCAATCTGGTACCAATCTGGGTAACTGACTGCACTAGTTGTAGTACATGAGGGATAAATAATACTATACATACAATACTGTTGCAGATATGGGCTACATGAAGTAATTTTTTTTTTTCCAATGGATATATACTGATTCAAAAAGGGCCGATTTTATCACACACAGTGTGCCGTCACATAAAAAAAAAGAAAGAAAGAAAGAAAAACAATCCGTCATGTCCATTGGAAACTGGGAGTAGGCCTAGTTCATGTAGCTCATGTTTTTAATAGGTCACCAACTCTCTGCCATACTGAAGTGTACGGGAGGGGCAGACTTGTCAAAATATGCTGTACAGTCATGCAGTCTCCTTCGGAAATATGTCCTACATTAGATCTAGTCACTGCTCATGTCTAGTGGTGACATGACAAGCACATTATGCACATTCATTGTAATACTGACAGTGAGTGTCTTTGAAGTTCGGGGGAATCTGGTTGGAATGACTTTCTGGTTGAAATAATTTCCATTTGCCCACACAGAGTAGAAGAGTTTGGGGTTATTTTTTGTTATGTTGCCTTGCCAAGGCTATTATTTGACTGAAATGTTTTAGAGGACAGTTTTGTTTTTGAAAAACCCGGCCAGTTTACAAATGGAAATACCATTCTGAGGACAAGAAAGCTTCTCACTATCCAAGTCCAGACACCAGAAGTCAGGACACAGCAGTTGGGACATTACTCTGTGTTGGCCATTCAATCGGAAGTTGAACCACCACCACAACAACAAACACACAAAAAAAATCCCAAGCTCTTGCTAGTCTGCCAACAGGATGGCTAAATCGAAAGATTTTCCTCTGTATGGGAGAAGCATTTCAGACCCTTGCCAAATTTTAATTAGATGGAACTCATACTCCTGGGATTATTCAGCCTGTTTAGAAGCTCTTTATAACAGTCCCAGGCTTTTCTTGGTTGGTGAAAGGGAGCTGCTAAATAGCTGCTGCTTCATCTCTGGAATGCTTGTTCAAATTCAGAAAAAGTCTCTCTCTCTCTCTCTCTCTCTCTCTCTCTCTCTCTCTCTCTCTCTCTCTCTCTCTCATTTCCATGGATACACCGAGCTCTGTGGCCTCAGGTACTGTAATTAACTCATTGACTGCCAGCCGTTTTCAGAATAGAGAGTTCCATACTGCCAGAGGTTTTGGGGAATTTTGACTGTTTTTTAAAGAGCCACAGAATATTATGTGTTACGACTACATAAACAATGAAACTACCACAAGAAAGAGCAGACTCTCTTCTTTCACCAGAAAAAAAAGTTCGTTTCTACCCCTTTCCATTGCTTAGAAATCAGCAGGCGAACATAAGCTACTTTCTCCAAACTTCCCGTTGTTCACCAAAAAAGGGAGAAAATTAGCGTTTTGTTTGACAACGTTAGTGTCTTGGATGCGCGTATTTTTCGGTCAGTTAGCACGTCAAACATCGGGAAAATGTCTTCCTTTGATAAGACCACAAAAACAACAGTAACAGGGGGCTTTTGGTAATAAAATAGACATTGTTGTAACAAGGTAAATATATGCTATTACAGGCTGTGACAGCGATAACTCTGTGATCAACACCCGGCTCGCAAATTCTTACCTGACCCGGAACTGTGAGCTCGTTGGGCACTGAAACAAGTCACAACTGCTATTTCCGTTTGCCCAAGGTTGATCTCCTTCATCTCCCACGATCGGAACACTACTCGAACTACTATGGCAGTGACACATACTCTGATCGAGTGTGAACTGCCTAAATTTCTCCGATTTACGTCTGCACTTTGCTAACAACATATTTAGCCATGCCATTAGCTTTCTCTACTTCTCCCTTGGCCATACCTATGAATCTATGCTCATCTCACATCCAAAGTGACACACTGCCACCCTCAGGATCAATTTGGAACAACAATTTTCGACGGAGAATTCTGATATTTACAGACAAGGTTCCCTAGGTCTTTCTGCAGCCCGCCCCATTAAAAAACGCAGTTGACGTCTAAAGACGTCATTGGCAGTGAACGGTAGTATTTCAGTTGACGTCTAAAGACGTCATTGGCAGTCAATGAGTTAATGAGGAGTGGACATCTGTTTGGTTTGGACGCCATTCCAAAGGGATTGGCCATTTCCCAGTGTAGTTCCAGGTAAAAGTGCAGGGAAAGCTCCATAAAAGATAGAACCTGGTGATGTATTATCCGAGTATGTATTAAGACACCAACTTCTGATGAATTGCAGCGGTCTTTTCATCTCTTGGGATCAAAGCAATTAGCAGTAGATTGCAGACTGCAGCAGTTTGTTCTCCCAGGTGACAGAGATAATATAGTTATATTGATAATTCTTTGATTTACCCAACCACTAGTGACCAGCGACTACATCTGCAGAGGACGTGAGAGTTATGTAGCATAGCCTTAATAAAATTGCAGAGTAAATGTCATGCTGTTCACATTCACTTCCAGGTACCAAATTATGATTCTGATTGAGACTGGTGAAGTTGATGAGATGATTTCTTCTAGAAGGCCCCTATTGCAAAGCATCCCCCCTCCCTTCTGCTTTTTCCAGTAGATGTCTCTTTTTAAAAAGCCGTTAATGTTTTCCTTAGAGTCTGGTATTATAGTTTCATCATCCTTTACCAAACATCATTTTTTTAAGAGATTAAAAACACACAACATGATGCAACCTCGTGTTTGTTGTGAGAGAGACAACCCCGGCTTTTTTTTTTTAGATGTGTGTGAGTATTATTAGTGTGATCATGAAGCTTTTTTCTGGATGAGTAGCGCACGCGGCTATTGTTCAGTGCTAACCATTACGACAGCCCCGCATCACCCAAGCAGCGAGTTTCCCCTTCAACATGAAGGTCAAGATCTCCCCCTTTTCTCCAAAGAAGAGCCTACGGTGCCCTCTGCTTGCAGAGATTAACGTCTAATCCTTGAAAGGTAGGGCGCTGGGTGCGTGGGCCCTTTGAATGTTATTAAAAGGCCTGTCCTGAGGTGTGTGCCGCCTCTTTAATCTGGTGATAGCAGACCCACCCAGCCTCCGCCGAGGGGAGATTGGGTGGGTGGGTGGGTGGGTGCTGTGGCTAGGCCCTCTGGATTAAAGGAGTCATCTCTTACAGAGAGCACAGCTTCTTCAGAACATTGGGCTACATTGTGACTTATTCATTTGACAGATGCTTTTATCAAAAGGAATCGTAAGCAAGGTAGAGTACAAGGTAGTGGCTAATGGAGACGAAAGCAGAGCGGGGCTTTAGTTTTGTGAGACAAAACATGTCAAAAACCAGCTTTCAATTTAGCTGGATTTCAGTGACAGATGGAAGAGACTGCAAGAACTGCAGACGTGAATATTATAAGAGAGGAAGTTTGGATTGACCAAAATAAACAAAACAAAATGGCTCCAAAAACAGAAGATTTAGCTCTTTTTGAATGCAGCAGGCCTTAAACTTTCTCCCCAGGTGAAACAGAGGCGCAGAGGTCTTGCCATTGATCCAGTGCCCATTTCCCTTATTTGCAGCGTTCCACAAGCTGGGTTTCGGAATGCTTCTCCCGGTCTCTGGCCCCTTGGATTTATTGATGCTTCCTTTCCATTTTTGAAAGTGTGCAAACACTAGGCACACACAATGCATTGCAGCCCCACAGCCTGCTGCTCCTTCCAACAGTTGGAGAGCAGCAACACAACAACTAGGTTGTCCCTGGCGACTGCCTGTACATAATTGATTGTTTATCTGTCTGGAGCATGAGCGACAGCAGTGGGGGGAGTTGGAGCATGCGGGGTGGGGGGTGGGGGGGGCACCATTTTGATTGGCGGGAGGAGTTCTTGTTATGCAGAGACGATTCTGCCATCCTGTCGATTTTTGCAGACTGACGGCACGCTAAGTTCAGGTCCCGCAGGCGTGAGCAGATGTGACCTTGGGCTAATCTCTTTCTTTCCTCTTCCTTGGGCGACATTTCATTTCTCTTCCATTTTCAGGCTGGGTGATGGAAGGGGGTTTTGAAGCCTGTTTTAATGCAAACCAGTGGCCGGTGTGTGTGTGTGTGTGTGTCTGTGTGTGTGTGTGTGTGTGTCTGTCTGTGTGTCTGTCTGTGTGTGTGTGTGTGCATGCGTGCAAGGAAGAAGCTGCCATAAAGTAATTTTAAATGCCTTTTCTGTCCCATCAAATGTGCTTCATGTTCAGAAGCGATCACCCAAGTGTCACTCACAATTTAGATGAGTCACTATACTGTCTAAATTTGGCATGCCATGGGTTTTATGACATGGAAATGGACCAGCTCCAGACTTATCACGCTCCGTGGACATGGATGGGCCTATCTGAACGCTCCATACATCCACCTAAGCCTATGCATTTCCATGTGATCTGGCCTGTGACCAGACTGATAATGTGTTAATGTGAATACTGATACAAGCTTATAGCTTATAGGTGGAGTTATATACCATATGTCACACACCTGGTGTAGATTTAGCCGAAATGTAATCGAACTGCTGGTGCTGTGAATACATACAGTGGATCTGTTGGGTAGCTACACCACAGAGCGTTGAAGTGATATTTGGCAACAATGTGCTGCAGGAAGTTTTATTTTGTCAGAGTGTTACACAGGTGTGCAATTTTTAATCCTACAGTATGGAGTAGGTGTATCGATACTAAAGTAGACGTGTTCTAAAATAAGACAGCTATTGCAGCTACAAAAGAAAGCCATGTCATTCAGCGCAGTGTCATTTTTATTTTGTAGCAAAGGCAGACAGACAGTGGAAGGCAATTTATTTTTCTGGAGTGTTTGGGTGCCTGTGTGTATTGAGAGAACGAAGACATTTTGTGATTTTTTTTTTTTTTACTTATATATTTATTTGTTTGTTGCTGTTTGTTTATTTTTTATTTGTGAGTACGCACCTGAGGATATTCAGATGAGATCAGTGCTGTTGGGAGGGTGATGATTCACCCTCAGTAGGCCCCTTCATGTGTCACCCACCTCTGTCTGCCTCCTTCCTCTTCAAAGCACGTTTGGACCAAAATAACTCGAGTGGAAGTGCGGAACATTCAGCAGCGTCTCCCAGAGAGCAGTAAAAAGAAAGATGCTTTTTTTTTTTTTTTTTTTTTTTAATGACACGGCAGCCTGGGTGGTGAGGTAGTCTGTGGTTAGTTGCTGATTTCTCATTCTTACTTGACAGAAAACAGCATTCAAGAGCTATGACAAAATTTGGTTATATGTCCAACTCACAGCCACAGAAAGAGATAATAAGGAAAAGTTGAAACATCTGTTCTTCAGTTAGTCAATGTTGTGAGGTTACAGCAATTATTAGCTACATTTGCAAGTTTTAATTTCTTGCTGAGTGTGGGAAGCCTTTTGAACCTTTACTTTTGTTAGTGGGTGGATTCATTTAAGCCTTTGAATTATGGATTTTAGATTACATGATTCCTATTCATTATCTGATTCGTTCTTTTAGATTTATCTGGTTGTTTGTTACTGCTGCCTTTACCACAATTTAATTTTGTTTCTCTCTTAAGAGAGATATGTAGATTAAGTCTCATTAGAAGTTGTTTGCACTTGTAACAGGAATTCATTTGTCATGCTCAGATGCATTTACTTGCAGTGGGTACCTGTTTGGAGACATCCCAGCCCAATCATTGCCTTAAGAGGATTGGAGGGAGTTGGAAAGCTGCTGCTGTTGTTGTTGTTGTTGTGCTGCCTACATCAGCACCTCTCTTTTTTCTCTCTCCTCTCGTCCCTCTTTTAGAGCATGATGAATGTGCAACTGGTCTCCACAACTGCGACGAGAACGCGCTCTGCTTCAACACGGTGGGGGGGCATAGCTGCTCCTGCAAGCCCGGCTACACTGGCAACGGCACTGTCTGCAGAGGTAGGTGCCCCTCCACAGCGGCCTCGCTCCAGGCACCAGCTCTCACATACACCCCCCTCCCACATGCACTGTCTGTGTTCACTCTGTTTATACTGTATGCGGTATATATTTACATTCCTCTAGGGGATGGATATAACCCATGCCCTGTGTATCCATATGTGTCTATGTAGTAGTCTCTGTGGAACATAATGCTATACAGTACTGGTACATGCAGAATATATAGAGATGCCAGAGTTTGTGACCGTCTGGTTTATATAAGGTCTCACATGTGGACATGTTGTGCTATGGCATACTGTTATAACATGCCTGAAAGCACAAAAATAGTTTGTAATGTCCAGCAGTTCTGATATTAAAAAGCACACTGAAGCGTTCAGTGGAAAAGTGTGTGGCTGAGAAGTTATTACTATCTGCAGGGAGGGCCACTCAGTTAGGTACTAACTGTGCTGTAAGCAGAATAACAGCCTTCGGGGCATCCTGATGTACTCAAATAATAGTCTGGGTGGTGGGGGATTCTCTGATCCACTTATTTTACGGCAGCCATAAATCTGTGCATTTATTTGACCAGAAGTTGAACCCCAGTGGGTAAACTTTAATTCTCTAAACTTACAGTATAGACCAAGATAATGTTGTTGTTCTATAGATTGTATACTCTATGTATAGTGCTTGTTTTTCCCACCTTCTAAGTGTCAGTCTCAATATAGAGGATGAAATAGTGTTGCGTTTTGTTGATTCATGAATATTTTCAGCTTTGCATGCTGTGTGAGTTCATACCCCTGCCCATAGGAGCCTGGAGATTTATGGCGCAGCTGTATATCTTCCATTTTTTTTTGCATGCTGTTTAGGTAATACAACAGTAGTTTTTTTACTGCTGCCCTGCCTCAGCTACTTAATGCACAGGAGGGAGGGAAAAGTGGCTTAATATACTCATTTACCTCTCCGCCATCTCTCCCCTGTGCTGAAATATTGACTTTCTCTAAAAGCACAATGCCAAGGCCATAAGCTATAATGATTTATAGCGTTAATTAAAATAAGGAACATTTGAATAATGAATGTACAGGCTTTCCATCACGTAAACAATGCAGCTGAGTGAGGAGGATTTCACTTGGCTCTCTGTTTGACCCGCAGCTCTTTGTGACGGCTTGTGTCAAAATGGAGGAACGTGCGTCTCTCCTAACTCCTGCGTTTGCCAGCAAGGCTTTACCGGAAAGAGGTGTGAAAAAGGTAAGATAGCGGGAAATTCCTTTTTTTGTTGTTGTTGTTGTTATTATATTTTCCTCCCATCTCATTTTTCTCTCTCAGTCTTTCTGGGGAATTTGCTTCTCCTGAGCCAAGGGTTGTTTGTCTTCAGCAGCCAGACAGACAAATAGTACAGACAGACAGACAGACAGACAGACAGACGGACAGACGGAGCGAGTGTGTTTCATCCACAAAGGGAAATTCCAGTGTTGCAACAGCACAGAATAGCATGCAGTTGTAACTTTAAGGGAAACTATTGCTATTAAAACACAAAGGTAATGTGTTTAGGTTTGCATTGGGTATTGACATAGGGTAGGAGTCTCCTCTCATGGCACAGTAGGGAGTTGTTATAGATGGTCGTTATTGTGGGCAGGAATGAATCAGGAATGTGTGTGTGTGTGTGTGTGTGTGTGTGTGTGTGTGTGTGTGTGTGTGTGTGTGTGTGTGTGCAGTGTTTTCAGTGGGCTGAGCAGATTGTGCAACATCTTTGTCTCTCCAGCCAACTCTTGGTTCGTGTCTTGGTTCATTCCTGGCTAAAAAAAAAACAACAAAAAAACAAATAAAACAAAACACTCTATTATGTTGATTTCCAAACCCACTGTAACTAAAGGTTAATTTTCTTTCATTCTTTACTTTGTGCTTCTACTATTGTAGATAACAGCATAAGTGAGTTTGACAATTTTTTTTGATTTGCAATGCCTGGGGTTATGTCAGCATTTGTGCAGAGTGAATAATTTTATTGTTTCTTGTTTATTATTCCAGTCTGCTAATTGAATTTAAACGAGGTTTTATTTTGATCTCTAATGACACCATTCTTGATCTTAAGTATCCCAATAAACTGTGTGAGGGGCTTTAAAGCAAATTCTGTGCTAACTACCGAGGCCTTATACATCACCTGGCCTTGCCTTTGTGACTGCAAAGCCACCACATTCAGAGTCCAATTCAGATTCACATTTTTCATCGACTGTGCGTAATGAAGTTGTTTTTCTCTGGCGCTGTATTGAGTTTTGAATTAGAACTTGAGAGAGTGAGTCACAGTGGCATTTTAATCAAAAACGAAAATAATCGCAGTGGGTGTTTCATCAGATCTCATCGAGATAGAGCACCCCCTTCAGCAGAGGGACTTAATGCTACTTACTTCTCAGAATTTTTTTTTTCTTTTTTTGGCTTCCCTTAAAGTTGAGTCTACCCTGTGCAGATATTGTATGAGGCAGGGTACTTACTAGAGAAAGTAAATTGAAATCAGTCTACTCACTATCCCACCTAGCTAAAGCATCCAACCCCTCCATGTGCCTATTGATTAAAACACAAAGGACCCGCGAGAGGTAGTTCTGTATTCTGCCTGATTGAAACCTGATTGCTTTTCTACACATCGCCACCCACAGCACAGAGTTCACCCATCTGTCTCTCTTACACTGTTATGAACTCTGCGTGGCTCTTCTTCTTTTTTTCCCCCCACTATCAAAACGACAGAAACTTCGCTTTTGTCGGCTTGTTTGTTCTGACGGATTTGTTCTCGCCGAGATGCAATGAGATGAGTGGAGGATGTTTGTTTTCGGTGTGAGGGTGCTCGGCTGGGGACTGATGAATAGATGGGAGTTGAGTGTGGCACTAGAGGAGCGAGCTGTGTGTGTGTGTGTGTGTGTGTGTGTGTGTGTGTGTGTGTGTGTGTGTGTGTGTGTGTGTGTGTGTGTGTCTTAGTAATCACAGAATTAAAGAAAGCTGCTGCCACGCAAGCCCCCAGCCACCAGCTATTCTTCATTTGCCCTCGCAGCAGCAGTTATTAAGATCGACTGCAAGTCAGCGATTGTTGCTGTAGAACGACACAAGATCACATACACTAAGAGGGCTCTGATAGAGTAAAACACACACACGCGCGCGCACACACACACACACACACACACACACACACACACTAACCTCCCCTTTTATTTTAGTCATATGCTGTTATGATTACGCAGATAGTCATGATAGACATGATAGTCTGCATATTATCTTACACACAAAATACAAACACACACAAACACTGTTATTAACTGAACACAGTTACTAAGTTCACTCAAGAAAAACTCTTCAATCATGAACATTCATATATTAAGGGCCTTATTGGTTGAACTAGTAGTCTCCTTCTAGTAATGACAGGGCAAGTCTCAGAGTCCAATATAACATAATTAAAGGGGCTCTAAGTAAGTGTAACTACATGTATACACTAATAAAATAAAGATACGATTAACAGAGGACATTGAGGTTGATTGTTTGAAAGTGTAGCTTTGTCAAAGTCAAATCTTGGATATTTTCAAGATGTTATGTATTCTAACCGAGCCACATCTGGTAATAAATATCATCATGAAAATAAAATAAATATTTGCTTTCTTATTTCAGCAGTAAATAACCTTTCAAATGAAATACTTGAACCCTAAATAGAGTATGATATCTGAAATTTCCGACAGTGCTTTGTCAATTTTCTTGTCCCTTTCAGAAATTTGTTGCAGGAAGCGCTGACAGTTCTCAATTGATTCTACATACTTTGCAGTCTAGATCACTTCAGCAGTGTGGTTCTAATGCAATGAAGTGTGACTGAGCTGCTGAATCTGTTGCCAAGCAGCCAATTCACTTCTGATGGTGGGAAATATATTTGGATTCCCTTCAAAAACTTCTTAATAAGAGAGCGCTAGGTTTTCACTCAGTCTCTGCTAGAGACGGATATCCGTAGATAAACAATTGCTAGAGCGTTTGGCTTGAAAGAGAGACAAGGTAGGGCTGTGGAGAGGAGTAGTGGCTCTTCTGGGCTGATGTTAAGGAATCTCTGTCCCAGGGGGGTTGGGGGGGAAGGGGGAGGGAGGGAGCCTGCATGCATGGCCACTCCAGGCGTGTCTGAGACGGCCTGTACCTTTCATGGGCCTCCCTCATGGCATGGTGAGGACAGGCCACTCGGTTCAAAGCAAAACACGGGCTCAAAGAGAGACAAGCATAAGAGAAGAGGTAGAAGGAGAGCGAGATGCTTAGTGATGCTAGTAAGGTAGGTTGAGCAAAGATGGTGCGATAGGTGGAGAGAGAGAGGGAGAGAGAGAGAGAGAGAGAGAGAGAGAGAGAGAGAGAGAGGGAAGGAGGGAGGGAAAGAGAGAGGGGGAAATGGAGGTCTGGTTGTGCTGGGTAAGGGGACTGAACATGGAAAAGCTTTCACATTCCCCCTCGCTCCTACTGTCTGAAGCCTTCAGCTTTTAGGGGAATCCCCTGAGACCTGCTGCCGGCCCAGTGACAGCTGAGAGGATGAGCAGAGAGAAGGAGGGAGAGAGAGAGAGAGAGAGAGAGAGAGAGAATGACATAGAAATGAGAGGGTGGATGGAAAAGATGGAAAATGGTAGACGAAGAGACCAAGGCAGTGAGAGAGAGAGAGAGAGAGAGAGAGAGAGACAGAGAGAGAGAGAGAGATAATGAGAGAAGGGAAAAGAAAAAGGAACAGGAGGAGAAGTGGATGAAAGATGGATGATGGGGGCATTGATAGGGAAGGAGAGAGAGAGAGAAAGAGAGAGAGAGAGAGGGGGGGGACAGAGAGAGATCAACGTGTGCAGCAGCTGGCCCTGTCCATGCCAGCTGAAGGCCCGCAGTGCCTCCAGTTGTGCCCACTGCCAACCTCCCGTTTCTCCATGCGTGCGCGTGGCATAGCCCACGCTCCACAACGCTGCTGGGGCAGGTGCCACGACAGCCTGGCAGCCACCCATGCCCACACTGCATGCAACCGCTGCAACACTCCATGAATTATGGGGCCTGCAGCCACAACACCCGTGTAGACCAAAGACCAGAGAAAAACACACTATAAAATGTAGCTTTTAAAGTGATCACTGTGACGTTTAATTTCCCAAATGTGTTGGATTTTTATGCTGGGATTTGGCTAGACTCTTGGGAGAATGTGCGATCAGGTGGACGAGATGTGTTAAATGATGAAGCAGCGTGAGGAGGACGCACGCAGGCTACGCTTTCTCTGTTGAGCCTATTAAAATAGGGCTGCGTTACACGGCTGTGTGTCTTTCAAAGGGGGTGGTCAAAATCTTATTAGCTAGTCTTTTGTCTTTGAGATTTGTTGCAGGCGTACTTATTTATTTATTTACTCGCTTTTTTATTTATGTATCCTCCTCCGTCTCCCTTTCCCTCGCTCCCTCCCTCCCTCTCTCTCCCTCTCTCTCTCTCTCTCATTCTATCCCTCTCTCTCTATCCCTCCCTCCTTCCCTCTCTCTGTCTCTGGCTTCCCACTGAGTGATCAGCAGCTAATGATGACCAATGGAAGCTCGAGGCGTTCTCTCGCCTTGGTTATAAAGAGACAAAGCGTGGAGCTAAGAGAAAAGGACATCTCTCATCTGCCTCCCTCTACACCCCCCACCCCCCACCCCTTCCCTCCCTCCCTCCCTCCCCAATTCTCTCATCCTGACTGGAAAGATTTGGGCAGCTCCTCAAGGGATTCACATTTAGAAAATTGATGTGGAAAAAATGTGTGTGTATGTGTGCGAGTGTGTCTGTGGGTGACTGTGTGTGTGTGTGTAGGAGCAAGAAAGACTAAGTCTGTGTATGTGTGTGTGTGTATTGTGTGTGTGTGTATGTGTGTGTGTGTGTGCTATTTCTCTCTCAAGAGTTATAGCGCCGTCTTGTCAAACAAATTATTAAAAGCATAACATCATTTTAATAATACATTCCCCTGCCTCTCTTGATATGTATCTATTTTTCGCATCAGAACTCTCCCTGACATTGTTTTGCACCGGAGACATCAGACGGTTATTCAGCGTGCCACACAGCCCGTCCCATCAGAGGCAGTGGGAAGCAGCTGGCCCATTCAAGTCGCTCTGTATCTGAAGGATGAGTGTTGAGAAAAGGAGAGAGCAAGCGACAACAAATCGAGATTGTGAGAAAGAAAGAAAGAAAGAAAGAAAGAAAGTAAGGGGGACTCTGAGTTTGAAGTGTCCAGTGCAGGTCACGAACAGACACAAAGACGACTGGAAAAAACTTTGTGTCCTCTCTCTGGCATGAAGGCACAGCAGTAGGACCTTGAGCTGTGAAGCCTCATTGACCCAGGAAGGATGATAAAGTTTACTCACAGCCACTTTGAAGTATTGAGACTCCTATTCACTGCAGTACTTTTCCAGCTTTACCTTCATGCTGGAAATATAGGCCATACGCCATCAGGCCACCTCACCATCTCTTCAGTAGAGATGGTGTGTCTATTAGTTCTGAAGTGCTCTGAGAATATATGGCATCTCATATATTGGCTTAGAAGCTCACTCTGAAAACCACATCAGTTGGATCTTAGTTGGATGTTGTGTATATTCAGATGGCCTCAGATTTTGCCCTAATGTATTACACCATCAGCTCATATGGTCTGTAGA
Organism: Sardinella longiceps; assembly: GCA_027497455.2. NCBI lineage: Eukaryota > Metazoa > Chordata > Actinopteri > Clupeiformes > Clupeidae > Sardinella > Sardinella longiceps. The sequence goes on along the minus strand of JAODXP020000017.1, from coordinate 27,107,180 downwards.
TAAAGATCATTTTGCAGCATCTTTCGTTTAAAAAGAAAAACAATTAGTGGAGATCCAAAGTTTGGTTAGAAAACTCAAAAGATCATGCAGTGTTGCTATTGTAGTGCTGAGGACTCTCTCCCTATCTCTCTATCCACTTGTCACTGTTGAATCTCTGTACTTCATCGAAAGCAGAGGAGACTTACAATCTAGTGACAGTATGTACTTTTCCCTCCACCTGACATTCTCCTAACACAAAAAAGAAAGTACACCCTCTTCTCCTTCACCATTATTTGTCAGTAAATACTCAAAAGTTCAAGGTTCCTGGAAGGTTCAGCCTCATGTCTGCATTATATTTTGACATCTCTTGTGTGGAGTGAAGCAAGATTATATTGGATCTTTACACATCCATACTCAAGATCCATGAAAGGACACGTGTACTTGTAAATGCAACAACAGATATTGATCCATTGAGATGCTGAGCAAGATATTGTGTGCAGAGAAGAAGACCTGTACTGCATTACCTATCAGGTCTCTGACATTGTGAATAGTTCAGCCAAATATGTGGCTTGTGAAGTAGAAACTCCATTTTAGAGGAAAGTATTGTGAAAACGAAGACGAGGAATGATGCAAGGTCAAGCAGATATTTTGTTAGACCCACGAGTGATGAAATAAGTTACTGGACCTTGATTTCAATTTCTCAATCTCGTAAAGCCGCCCTCCAACACCCCCCCACCCCCAGCCCCCACTTTTTGGATTACCTCTGCAGGGATGGGGAGATTTGGCATTGTTCGCACAGGCTCTATGCGAAGGCCATAGCCATTAACTATAGTGCTAGCTGTGTTATTTTATTAATAGCGCAATTCAGCTGAAAGGCATAATTAGACTCCCATTCACTGACTCCTTTCTCCCCGATGATGGAGGGCGTTGGGTCTGAGGAACTGTGATTGCAGTTGGCTGTCTGCCCCACCTTTGGCTTTGTGATGACGGGATACTGGGGGATTAGGTGTCCCTTTGGCGCTGATGAAATCAGGCCCCCATGTTTATCTCTATGTGAACGCTACGGAACGGAAGACGGCCACACTGATCCCAGATCAGAGAGCAGGAAGGGGAGAGATGAATGAGGGGCGCAGCGTAGATCATAAAACATGTGGGGGCACCACAGGGTTGTCAGACTGTCACCCTCCGTCTCGTTCCGGTTCTGTGGGACCGCAGATTAGCCGCGGCGGTGATCACGCACCGCTAATGACCGTCGTGATAAACACTGACATGCTTTGCCTTGTGCGTGCAGCTTGTCGCAGAGCCCCGGCCAAAAGGGGGGCTTTTTGCTCCTCCTGAACCCACACTTACTGTAGTTGTTTTAAAGCACAGCGATTATGCTTTCATTATTTATTTAGGATTGTGCCTGAGCGCTCATCCATCATGCCTCATTAGCGGCTGTTAATTAGGGTTCGTGATGGCGGGACCGGCTCTTAGGTGTTCAGGAGCTCCTCGTTAGGTGTAAATGGCACATCTCTAGGGGGGCGCCAGGCGAGAGCTCTTCTGACGCTGCTGGAAAAGCCATGGCATTAGGAACTTGTTTTTTTATTTTTATCTTAATTTATTACTCTTAACCTGCTATTGTAAGGAAACTACAAGAAGGCGGGAGACTCTGCAATGGCAAATAATTGGTTTTAGTATTGGTGTGATGTATTCTATTCCCTATCTGTCCTGGCATTGCTTTGAGCATTTCTGTGTCTACATCCTGTTGCTAGAGTTTGTTGTTTTTATTTTCCAAAGAAAAGCCAACAGTCTCCCCTAGAGAGTTCTGTTGGTGCCAAAATGCGTTCCTTGTGGGATGACTTCAGCGACAACCAAACGACAATCAAGCCGAAGTCATTTCTCTTTCACTTGTCATCTACTCTGACTGTTATCATTATTCAGACTGCTAATCCATTATAACATCAAACAGGTTAATCTATCATTATTAAATGTAACATAATTACGTGACCATAATAAGCTTGTGGAATATTAGCAAAAAATGGAAATGAAGCAAGACACATGCACACATATTTCTAAATGGCAGTTTGCATATAAGGTCATTCATATAGGAAACTGATGATATGTCGTGGGAACAGTCATTTTTTTGGGGATGGTATTTTCGCCTGCACTGCGCAGCTCCTGGACCCGGGGGTGTATTCTGTCTGTCAGTCAGTCAGTCCTTCACTAAGGCTGGGGAAAGGCAGACCCTCCTGAGCTGCAGGAATATTTCAGTAACTAGAAGAAGGGGGACAGACGCACTTGTTCTGTGTCCTTGGAGAACCGCTTTAATAGAGTCTTTGTTTCCAGCTTGTCGCTCAAGATAATGAGAGGAAGAGCTGGGTACTTCCCTTCTTTCTTTCCTCCTCCCCTTCTCCCACCTCTGGCTCTCTCTCTCTCTCGCTCTTTCTTTCTCGCTTTTTCTCTCTGCATCCACCCATCAGTTACTGAGCACAAAACCTATGCTCCAGCATTTCCTTTAATATGGAAACCTTCCTTCTACCACATGTGCCTGAATAGTTTTTCATTAAAAAAAAAAAAAAAAAAAGGCCTATATATAAATTCATGAGATAGAATTAATGACGAATATTCCGACTTCTATTCCAAATTGGAACTCCCTGCACCTGTTATTCCCACCCAGGCTGAGAGAGCGTGCAGCTATAACGGGGATACAGATTCTACAACACTGCTTCAATTTATGACAAAAACATGAGTTGCATAATCGCGCTGTAAGTGGAGGAGAGATGTGATCCCTGGAGTTTAGTTCTGTGGGTAGAGTGTCCAAAGAGCACCAAGAGGACCCTTTCTAGTGGGCGTTTGGGATGGGCGACTGTCTCTGGTAGGCTACCACTGGCTCCACTCAGCGCACTGCAGTTTGCCATTTCTGCTCCATTGAGATCTGGAGGAGGCTTCTCTTTTCTTTGATAAAGTCAAATTTCTGTATTTTTGTTTCTCTGTGTGGCTACACTTGTGTGAAGCTACATGCTATACTTACTGGTACATTCCTTGACTACTGATTGTGTGCCTTGCTCACATTTGCAGACTTATTCAGTTTTGTAGTTTTTTCTAGTAGTTAAGACAGCAAGCATGGCAATTGTACAGATTGTACATTGTTGCACTTTTTGATCATAGAAAATCATGTTTTGCAAAATTCCAGACATATCCTGTTTCGGTTGTTTTCAGCTTTGTCTTATACATGAAGGTACATGTAAGCTGTTTGAACTTTGTACTGTCCTTAAATTAACAAACCAACAGAGACTCACAACATTTGACTTAACTAAAGAGTCACTCTCCTATGTATTCCTTTACTTTGCATTCATACATTTATTGTTTGATATTTATAAGATATTTCAGTGTATTTAGAATACCAGGTTGACTATGTGGCTATAAATAGGACAGTAATACACCCTTTTTTCCAGTTTGTGTCATCTCATGGCAGTCAAATGATTTCGAATACTTTCCAGACTTCTTTATTCTTGCTTGAAAGCATGCCGTGCTGGCGCCTTTTCAATTTCAAAGACTCTGTAGTCTGTCAGCCCAACTCCTCCACAAAGAGCTTGATATATCTCACCTTTTTACAGATGGGATAAGCTCTCTCGAATACCATTACTCTCTCTTCTTTGAGCTTAAAATATGCCCGCGGCCTAAACAAGCATGTGTGAGATAGTGTTGTGATGCTCCTTGCTAAATTGCTAACATGCTAAAGAGATGACAACAGCAACTAACAGGCTGCACTGGAGTCTTTCTTATATCTTGCTATCACTGGCATGCCTAGTCTCTCCATTGAAGGGGAATAAACTTGCAAGTGTTACTGGTGAGATTGTGGCATTCTCATTCTTGGGTCCTTCTTGTAGCTCATCCTCCCTCACACAGCTAATGCTAATAGAGCAGTCATCAAATCTTGCCGAGGTCACCAGAATCATCACTTTGTCAAATTAACACATTATTATAGTCTGCCCTTTATTTGGGTGATGAACTATTCATCCAGACACTCTCTAATCAGTGATGAAGGAAGTCAGAAGAGACATCTTTAAAGAAGCCTTTTTTAAAAACCTAATCTCATGATTGGACAAAGTCAAGCAGTAATAAGTGGGTGCCGTAATTAGCTCTAACGAAATGTTACCATTAATATGATTAATTGATGAAATACTGTGTTAAAACTTTGTATTACTAAAACTCAAAGCTCATATCAAATGGCCCTTAGTGACCATTAGAACAGATGAATGAAGCAGCTGAACTTTGTTGTGAACAGAAAGTTTGTCCGTTCTGTGTGAGGGTAAGGTCCAGGGTGACTTTAAACTTAGGCCTCCATCGTCTACGTGTGGCCAGTGCATAATCTCCCAAAACTTGCAAAGCCTCATTAGGGCAGTGGCGCATAATCCTATTAGAGCGATGGCAGGATGGAACGTGCTCTTGCCGCCTGTCCATGGCTAAATGGGCGTTTGGCGAGTCGGGAGAAGCCATTTTCCTAATGAGCAGCCCTGATAATGCATCATGCCAAAATCATAAAGGAGCCATGGCGGCCTTTATGGACACATTTAATCACTGCGCAACAGAGACCCCCTCCATTTATTCTTCCTGTGTAATCACGGGCTTAACCCCTCCCTCATCTGCTCCCTGCAGTCTTAATTGAATATCTTCTGAAATATTGTTTTTTTTTTTTTGCCTCCTTCATAAATCCTGTTGTTTAAATAATACTGAATGTTTTTTTGGCCACCGCCCTATAATAAAATGATATGTCACATGTTGTCAGATGGTGATTATGAAACAGAAAGCCCTTAAAAGGCTTTAGTGAGGATTTATTTTTATCTAAATTCCTACTAAAGTCATACAGCATCCATTACGGCATATTAAGGTTACCTTAGTTTACAAGCTGACTGCTTTAATTTCTTAATCAGTTTTGTGTGGAGGAAAGCCAAAATATTTTCTGTGCCATTCTTTTTTTGTGTCTTGAATATAAAGGATATGTAAAGAGAAAAAAAATCCAAGGGTGTCTGCCATTATCAAGCAGTTATTTGAAAGAATTGCAAATAAGAGAAGCATAGGGAGTGCATTCGGAAGGACATTGAGTCTGACTGTGTACCGGAGTTTCTGGGAGAAATATTTCTTTTGTTTTCACTGTAGCATGTTAGCATGCCAAGGTCATTCAACAGCTTGCAAATGAAATTTTTTTACCTAGATCTGTAAGATCTCATTGCTCACAAATCTATACTGTATTCCCACATGTCAGCTAAATAAAAGAGATTGTTGAAATATTCAACCTTGACTTTTAAAGGAGGGTATTGACTGTGTCCGTTTGCTGCATGAATGAATAAGATGGTGGATTGATACACATGGAGTCTGCTTTACAATACCATAGAGAGAGATGCCAGCACAAAGCATGAAAGCAAGGTGAAGTCTTGGCATAGCTAAAAAGCTCAGGTTCATGTTCAATTTATGGTTTATGAGTCATTTGACATTGATAAGTCAGAGGGTGTACATTAAGTGTTAAACAGAGATGCAGTAAAACAATATCTCCACCGGAAGTATTTGTAAAAAGTGTCAAGTAAAAAATATTGTATTAAAAAATAGTGACATTGTCTACATTGTGTCGGTGACACTGAGTCTATTCATCGTGTTATAGGTGATGTCACTCACTTCTGATTCTCTCACTGATCCGATTCGATCCTTATGTCAGTGTTGTGTGAACTGTGAACATTCAGATTTACACAGTGATAGTCTTTTGTCGAGCATAGCCCTCTCCTCCAGAGAACATTATGCTTAGTCGATAGAGGCATGCAGAGCTCATCACAATCTCTGCCACGATACTTATCGGGCCCAGTGCAAAGTCAATAGCACCCAGGAGCCTCAAGGGTGGGTGGGGTTGAAAACTATTCAGTCGGCCAAAACTATAAACCCTCTCTTCCAGAAATCCTCTGTGGTGCTTGAAAAACAAAAAACCAATAGCCAGGTGTTGGTCGATGCCCCTCAAGGGCAATCCTATTTAGGTATATCTAACGGCTCGCTCTGTTTTGAGATATAACATCAAAGGAATCTTACAGAAGGATCCAGAGGTGTTAAATTTGGCCTTTTTTTGCATGCATCAGTGAGTTCAGGTCAAATTGATTAAAAGCAGTTGGCTTGTTGTCTTGTTTTATAATGCAGATGATTTGTTGACCTTCTTGTTTGCTGGCTTATTCTGTGAGTTAGGGGCCAACTTGCATCGTCTTGACGACACTTACAGCACTTACACTATGGGTTTCAGTGTTAGAAAACCACTAAGAGGCCAACTACACTGAAGGCATACTGGTACGGTCACAGCCGAGTGTGTGTTTCTCAGATGACTTGCTTTGATGATTCAGTAAAACCATTGATTTACCCTCCACCTGTAATACCTGTTCAGTAGCTGTGAGGAGCTGCTGGTGTGTTGGGAACAGAGCACAGGGGAGTGTAGAAGCCCTGGCGACATTCCCAATGCTCACTCACAAGCCCTGCGGCGTTCCCCTCTCCCTCCCGCAGATATCGATGAGTGCTCCACGGGACTGGTCGAGTGCGACAGCCGAGCCGCCTGTGTCAACCTGCCGGGTTGGTACCACTGTGAGTGTCGGGATGGCTACCATGACAACGGGATGTTCTCGGTCAATGGGGAGTCTTGTGAAGGTAAGATGTTTCCTTTGACTTCACATTAAATAGCCAAAGTTCACCATTAATAGATGCATCATTCAGTCCACTTGCTATACGTGTTCTGCATCATACTCAGTGCATTAAGGCATAAAAACACAAACAGGAGGGTATCAGGACATAAGTCTACATACTAATGAGTACTTTAAAGGGGAGTAAAACATTTGGATTCTTATTGCATATGAATTCAGAACCTGTTAAACCGTGATTAATTCCTGGCTTAATTGTTGTTGCCTGATCATTTAGTAATCTCTGATAGATAACATGGCATAGACCAATACAGTATAATGTGAAACAGTGAAGTCAGGATATTTTCTAGGACAATTATTGTTCTTTGATAACCTCATGCTTTTGCAATACTACTTTTAGTATTACCATTAAGTGCAGTACATTATCAAATAAATACAATTACTGAATTCATGACTAGTGGTAAAATAGTAGGTTTTAAGATTATTCTTTAAATTATGTTTTTCATTTACCCCCCAAGTAATAATTGATCCTGGTACAATAATTTGTTCATTTTAAATAATTGTATGCTAAGCCTTCCCCCATAAGATTTTTCGAATGTGTGTATCTGGGCATGGATGCGTGACACAAAAGGAATAGCAATCAATGCAATTACACTTTTGGAAAGCATTTGCAATTTTTATTCAGCACACTAGAAATGGTTCATAAGTCCTCATGGTCTGCCTGTGTACATGTAGTGGCATTCCACAGAAAAGTCAATATGTTGGTTCTTTGTAACCCCGGTGTCTCTCCCTCTGTCTCCCTTCCAGATGTGGATGAGTGCAAGTCAGGCCGAAACACGTGCGCCAACGACACAGTCTGCTTTAATCTGGACGGGGGATACGACTGCCGATGTCCGCACGGCCATAACTGCACTGGCGATTGTATCCATGACAACAAAGTCAAACACAACGGGCAGATCTGGGTTCTGGAAAATGACAGGTGTTCCGTGTGCTCGTGCCAGGTAAACAGTGGATCTGATGTGGGTGTAGCAGTACGGTCTAGGTGGTGAAATACAGTAGCGTCTTTGCAGATGCCATGTCACGTAAAGACATCTCTGCTTTAGAGATGTGAATGAATGTTATGTATGTCTGTGGCAGTAGGAGGTATGGAATGGAATGGAAAATCTGTTTATTTGAAAAAGCAGGGACAGTGCACAATAAACATTATCCTGAAACACAGGAGAACATGTCATGCGCCAAGTTGTAGCATCAATGCTAATTCGTACCTGTGGTCCCTGGGCAAGTATATTAAAAAGGCATAAAATAAAACACAAAATAAAATAAATAAGACAGGACTACAGACTATTTAGATGGCCACAGTATAACCAGCAGGCTAATAGAACAGAATAGAATGTGCAAGGTAGATAATGATATTGATATTGATATAGATAATGATATGATATTGCCCATACAGTACATCTGGATAGAGGTGACTTTCAAACACCTTTTATCAGTCGGAGGAAATTTGTGTAACAGACCCAGAGAAGAGAGCACTTGAGTGTGACTGTAACGAATTTAGGGGCCCGTGTGTTTTCTCAATCATCCTCCCATGTGATGTGGAATGAAGGCCACATCTGCTCTATTTGTGTTCATGTTGAGTCCGATCACGTTTCGCAATCAAGTATTTAATTACTCTAAAAATGATTTCTTGTGTCTAAAGATAGAAGGGGCTAAGAAAGATGAATCCCAGGTATTGAATTATCAAGCGTCCAATTATTCATGTCATTATTGAAGACAGAAGGAATAAAGTAATTTCCAATTAGGGGACTCACATTAATTGATTCAAATCCAGGGGGTAACTGCCACTCAAAATTAGTGACATTGAGCGGTTGGGTGCATAGAAGCATAAACATGTAATTGGCTGTTAGTGAGAATGTGTTCTGCTCTCCGGTAGGCTCGCCATCTTTTCAAGCAGTTAGGTGGTCAAGGTTAACAGGGTTACAGAGCTGTGTTTTGTGGAAGTGTTGTATAGGCAAGCTGTGCCCAAGGGCAAAAGCAGAAACCTTTAATGATAGAGTGAGCGGAGCAGTGCACTGTGGGATAGATAGAGACCTGTGATTGGACGTGTCTCGGTGGATCAGTAGACTGTGCGGAACAGGAGAGGAAGACTGTGGAAGACTGAGTGTCCGGTAGAGGCAGACAAATAGAGAAATGTTTGCCATTATTATTATTATTATTATTATTATTATTATTATTATTATTATTTTATTCGCATTATTTCTTTATATTGGTTGGAGTGTCACCAGAGGTCTATTGTTGATATGAAAAGTGCTGTC
>JAODXP020000017.1:27073239-27095739 GCA_027497455.2 Sardinella longiceps | reverse complement strand
CTAAAGAATAATTTGCTGTCTTGTCATTTTAGAATAATGTAGACCTACAAAACAGAACGCCTTGAAATATTTTCATCCTTATCATCCCTATCATCATAAATTACTTCTGTTTTCTGTTTTATTCAGTTTTTTTATTTATTATTCTATTAGTGTCCATTGGGCCATGTATACAAGCCCACTGTATAACAGATCATTCCCCCCTACAATGCAAATATGATGTAATCCACAAGTATAGTTATGAAATCTGTTGTGAAGTCTGTGTGTGCGTTTGTGCCTGTTGAGAAATGGAAGCCTGGGCATGGTAGGCCAAGGTCAGCTTGGCGCGAGAGGTGGCCAAAAGCCTGAAAAGAGACCCAAAGTGAAATGATTGGTTACGATGTTCCCCTGCCAGAAGCGCTCATAAACCAAATGTCGCCCAATAAATGCAGTCGTCCTTGAGCAACCGAGCCTGGCGTCGTGGCGATAAAAGGGGGTGGAAAAAAAGCTAAAGTGAAAACAAAGCATAGCAGATGTCTGGCTTGCTACATGTATCGCCCAGTGTAATATAACTCCACAGCCATTGCTGTGTGGGCTTTGTAATCGAGTCATCCAAAGAATAAAAGCATTATTGTCACAAAGTGTTGCTGTTGGTCTCCGAGCAGAGTTGAACGGTATAAACATGTCCCAGTTCTGCCTCTGCCTTTGGATTCTCATGGCGTAAGCACCAAAGCTCTCTACAGGCCCCCATTTAACGGCTCAGTACCACAGCAGAGGCAAGATGCTGCTCACAAAAACACCCCAAAAGCATTAATATAATGTTGTAGCACATACTACTGCACTACAATTAGGGCTGCTTGATTATGGGGAAAATCATTATCATGATTATTTTGGTTGATATGGAAATCATGATTAATCGTTTGATTATTTTTAAGTTTAACTAGTGACTGCCAGCCAGAATGGCTGAAATGAATGCATCATGCATGCGCAATTGCGCTTCTATTTTGGAAAATCTATTACTATGCAACGAAAAATGCCAAATAATCATTTCAACTCAATTATATTAGTTTGGAGATCATTTGACTCTAAAATTGAAAATCCAGTTAATTTCACTGCCCTAACTTAAATTAATCTTCGCTTTTATACCTTACTTCAAAAATACTATTTTTTTAGATTACACCCATATACAGTATAAGAGTTCCATAGGTATGTGCGTGGCTGCATAGGTACTAGTTCTGATTATATTTATTCCCGGGAATGAGGGTTATTTCTTTCCATTTGCAGACTGCTATTATGTTCACAAATATTACGTATAGTATCGTCACACATCAAATTCCTGCATGTACATTTTGGACTATTATTTTGAAGGCTTGGGTCCTCAGGTTGCACAGTATGTGGTGTTGGTGGTGCTGATGCAAATGAATGGTATAATGGCTGTCTCCTAGCTGAACTCTGTAGCGCACTGGTACAGTTAGATCCGGTATCATGACATGCAGCTGGTGCTCCAGGGAGTTTGTGATGGGTATACTGGGAGATCAGCGGATCTTAGTCTGGACCACCGCTGTGAATAATGAACATCCTTCTGCATAATGAGCCAAGCGTCCATTTCGTTCGTACACTTTTGCTCCAGTCCCACAGGAGAACTGTCACTCAAATGTTTACACTCAACATTAATGAAAACAGCATGCATTAATGTTAAGCCCATGCTGTATTGCTAGAAGGAGAAACATGTATAGATGTGCTGAAGTACTGTGTTACGGACTGCAGAATAAAAATGTTAGCGCAGAAGTAGGTCATGCTGAGCTAAATCATAGCTTAGCCAAAATCTATCAAGTTGGCCAAAATATATGACCTGTATTCACCAGGCTCATTGGAGTAGTAGGGAGAAATCCAATAAAGCTTTCTCAAGCAAAAGTTTCTCATGATTAATGGAGGCGGTGCACTCTAGAGCCGCTGGGTAGACTCCAGAAAAGCATAGCTCTATGGTATGGATGGCAACATAGGATAATGTAAAGGAATTTTTGTAACATCTTGATGTCTTACATAACTATGAATTTACATTTCTGCTTTGTAGTGAGTAATATCTATATTAGTCCTTATGTACAGTACATGAAGGATTAGAATTGGACCATTGTAAAAGTTCTGTTACAGTGATTGGCCAAGTATCTAGTTTAGGAATGCTAGCAGGCAAATAATCAGTGATGGTCCTTAGCCAACAAATTGATTGTTAAAAAACCTTTCTGTAAAATGCTTTGCAGTAATGAAGTGTAAAAGGTTGTAAAAGTTGCTGAGCGAGGGTGTTTTTGTGTGTGATTCTATTTCAGCAAGGTGAAGTAGACTGCTGGCCTCTCTCTTGTCCTTCAGTGGACTGTGACTTCACCATGGTCCCCGAGGGCGAATGCTGTGCACGTTGCGTCACCGACCCGTGCCAGGCCGACACCATCCGCAACGATATCACCAAGACGTGCACGGATGAGCATGGCATTACTCGCTTCAGCGGCTCCTCCTGGGTCAAGCATGGCACCGAATGCACACTCTGCCAGTGCAAGGTAAGAACAGAATGGCAAAGGCTTTTGAGTGTCCTTTGTTGTTTTGGGACATTTCTGGTAGTATGGGTTGAAGAACACACATATACACAATAGCAGTGGAGAAGGCATTAGAGTAGCCTGCTTTGACACTGTATTGGATATCATATATCATAATTTCAGCTCTGTGACCTGGACTAAGAGTTTGAATTTTTTTGTTTTCTGTATGACGAGACCTTTGAGAATGCACATACAGTAACAAAATACAGTATGCCATCTAATTCTGAACGAATTAAAGGTGTGGATGATCCTGACATTGTCCTACTCTCTTGTCTTTTCAGAATGGACACATCTGTTGCTCAGTGGATCCTATGTGCCTTTAGTTGCTCTAAGCTGCTGAAGGCATTTGTACAGTCTAGTCCATGTAGAAGAAACTTGCATTTCACTCCCTGCCTCCCTGCCGTCCGTCCCTCGGCATTAATTAAACCAAATTCAGATGTGTACTATACCAAATGGCTGACAAAAGAACCACCTCTATTCATGTCCGCAGCTGAGGGGGACTCATTGAAGATCACAAACTCATTGGAAAAACATCATTCTGTAAAATATTATATACAGGCATGACTGTACTAAGTGTTGAAAATGTTTGTTCTGGTTTTTAATTCTTTAAAAATCTGAAAGGCTATAGACATCCTAGATAGTGAACTTCAGTGTAGTTCTTATGTAACACATAATGGAGTCTGAATAGTATATGATCCTATATCACTTTTTTTTGGCTCTTAATTTTTGTTAATTTTTTTCAAAAATTTCAGTTGGATGTATTATAATGGCTTGTTATTGTGTAATTGTGAAATAAAGTGTTTCCATTTCCATTTACCTTGGATTTGTCATTTTATTCCAGTTCAACAGAGTCTCGTTCCACAACACCTGCAGTCAAGCCTTTATTGTGAAATGTGGTAGTGTTACTAAACTTCCTCCTCTTCACCTACTCAAGCTCTTAAGCTTATGTGTGTCAATGTAATCATTTTGAGGCCATAACAAATCCCATAAGCTGCCTGCAGCTTGGCCTTACCTACTGCATCAAGGTTTAGGGATGACATAAAAAAAATGGAGAAAGAGAGGTTAGGTGTGTGAGTGAGAGGTTGCTGTCAAAACACATGCGTGACTGCGCGTGAGATTTCCATCTGAGCAGTCAGCGCCTATTAGGAGCACAGTCATCCTTCTGACTGACCTTTCCATTCATTATTCATTCATGCGCTTGGCTTGCTGCGCCGAGGCTCCTTTCCCAGCATGGGGCAGGGGCTCGTGCCACCTCACCTGCCTTGCATTGTCACCACCAGTGCAGTACAGCGCAGCGCAGCATGGCGTGCAGCCTCCACAGGGCCACTGAGCCGAACATTATGCTGTAGCAGCCACGTGTGCCAGAGTGGTTTTCTTTCTTTGTTTATTTTTTATGTCTACTCTTTTTGTTGTTGTTGTTTACTTGGATTTGACCTCTTTTAATGTGTAGGCAGGCAAAACAACATAATGCTGCAACTCAACTGTACACAGACAAACAGGGAGAAACAGTTTGTTTGTGACTGTGAAGACTACAAAGATCTTCACTGTAAATTGTCTTGGTTTGATAACTCGACACCCGAGTTGGAACCCAGAATTTCCTGGGCCACGCTTACCATTTATCTCACTATACTAACCCGTCAAGACCTGTACGCGTTCAGAGCTCATATAATTTCCTCATTTTTACCTTTTCTCACTGAAAAGTGCTATTGATGGAGCCCTATACCACCCAATGCTTTCACACATATGAATATTGGATGACTATTAAGGAGCATTTGGTGCCAGGGTAGTGGGTTACTGTTCTGTACCGACATTTTCTCTAAGTGCAGCGCTGTGTCCTCATTCATATTCAGAATTACAATTTTACCTTAGCAGTATAATAGGAGGTCATTGAGAAGGCATGGCTATGCAGTGACACCTTCTATTAGGATTCTTTTTGGTGAAACACAATGCCTTTTGCCACGTGATGTGCATTCATCTATGCCATTAGTTAAAAGGAACCATGCTATTCAGAGAATGTTAGTTACAATATTCTCTTTACAAAATGATAGCATGTCTAATAATCTTGTACAAAAAGAGTCTTCAACACGAGATCTGTGTAAGTTATTTTGAATGTTTCTTTTCATATCAGGGTTTGCAAAGTTAGGATGCAATGATGCAATGATATATATTTTATCTTTGTGTCAACAGCATTTTGCCAAGCCGCTTAGGTGTCTGCTGTGTCAGTTTTCACAGTGATATTATCTGATTCTTCCCTCACACTGGTCGGGGAGGGAAAAAAAAAGTATGGTGATATTACCATGACACGGTGGCATCTTGGTAATACAAAGTGAAAATTCCAGTCTGACGTGCCGGTCAAACTATTCAGACACCTTTTAATGTGCAAGGCCATCAGCACCTGCCGTAGAGATAAAGTATGACTTCTTCAAGTTTCTTTCTTCCTCAACTTCTGCAATTGTGTGGTTGAAAAAAAAAAACAGAAAAAGTGAACAGATAAGTATATTCTTTACTCTCACTTCTCAAGACCTCAAAGTGCTGAGAAGGCTGATTCTGAAGATTCACTGCAGGTTGCCAAGGACTGGGTCCAAAACAGTAAAGCATCAGCACCAGCACCATTTGATCAGGAATTCATTTATGGATTCATTGAGTGCTGAAGAATTAGCACTTCACAAGCAGCATTCTAGGCGTACTGAGCGGCGCTCTGACGCGTGGCTCCCGTCGCTCACAGACAGTCGCTCACTGTTGCCTGAAAATACAGGAGAGTAAACAGAGCATCACATGCCTTTTGAGAAAACAAATTAAGTTTCTTCCTCAGGAAATGATAATAGTTTTGTTTTTCGAAACTAATTCTTCTGCTTCCCAACAACTCATATAATCATTTCTTCTTGTAATTGAAGAAACTCTAGATAGAAAAAAAAAAAAATTAGGAAACTGAAAATAATCACTGATTGAATGAAAGAATTCCCACAAATGGATGTGATCAGCATCAGTAACGAAACATCACCATAGGGAACTACTCCTAGAAACTGATGCATTCTTGGCAAGGGCACCATCTGGCTCTGCGTGGTCTACTGACACCCAGCCGATGGTGGCTATCTGCCAGTGGCACAAAAGGAGTGGAACAGCAGGGAGAGTGTGTGTCCAGCTGGCTCTTAAATGTCCAATTTTCTGTTGGAGAGATGGACCTCAGGCAACAGATGTCCTGACCTACAGGGAGCCCCTAACCCTGGCACCCTTATCATCTAATAAAATAATAAACAAACTCTTTCATTATAATGTGTGGCACAGCACTGATACTGTATTTGTAACCCACCACCGGCAGATATTCACTCATATTATTACGAGCAAACAATATGCTATAATGATGCATGCCATAATCTGAAATATGCCTTCATTGCACTGACTTGTATTTGAAGGTAATACATCAAGCCTAAAGTATCTATACATTAACTTTGAGCATAATTCTAGGCTATATACTGCACGAGAAATAAGAAAAAAACAAGACTCAGCAACTCTTGGTCATAATAATCAGTTTTATACATTACAGATCTCTTTTACTTCACAAGTATGATGAAGGCCAGGAACCAATTTCTGGATTTAAAACTTTGAAACAGAACAACAACCAAAAGACGCTGACAATAACTGCAGTGCAAGTTATTTTGGACTGCACAACCTATTTCAGAGGATAGAGAAGATAGAATGATGTTAATTTTATCCCGGTGTCAGTGTCATGCAGTGTGCATGGAACCTACTCAAGGATCTGAATGTCAGTTCCTGTCATCAGTCTTGAGTTTGAGTGCATTATCATTTGACTCTAGCCTTATTCAGGCTAAAAATATGAAAAATATACAGGGTGTCATCTCGGTATTAGTGCAGAGACAGAGAGTTAGACTGAGGCAGGCAAAAAAAAAAAAAAAATCTGTAGATATGTCAGTCTGTCGAGCGTTCAGTCAAATGTCTTTGCTTCACCATGGGATTTGTCCATGCGCTACTACTGTCACACTCTTTGAATGTCGGGGACAGAGAAGCGTGGCAGACTACAACTCGTCTTTCTCATCCTTCTTCTCGCCAATGAAAGCCATGTGTGGCTGAGTCTCTGAGGGAAAGTTCACAAATTGATTTTGATTCATTCTAAGGGCTCTTCAGAGTTCAGAGCTGTCAGATGTGATGAGCTGACAGACACTGGATCGACTCTGGCCCTGATCCGGCCCATGGCCTAATCATCATCATCATCATTCTTCACCATGATCATGGAATATGGTAAGGGAATGGTAATACTCATGCATATGGAATGGGGAACGTAATTAAGCCACATTAAGAAGCTAATTGGAATCAAATGACTTAGAAGTCATTTCCTCCTCCTCTTCTACAAGGGTGGAAACTGGTGCCTTGTATGAATATTTCCTCACTGGATAAGGTTGATATTTTGGTGAATCAAAGGCCAATCTTGAAAAAAAAAAATAAAAAATGGTGATTTCATTTCAAATGTCAACATGAATGGTAATAGTAATGCCACAACTTGAAAAGGTTTCTAAATCAAAGGGTATAAATTATGTTAACACAGGAGCTCATGCAAATAGTGGCATTTTGGTTTGTATTGAGTATTAAAAAACGGTGCTTTTTTTCATAGTGTCAAATTTTAGCACAACCCCTTAGACATTGTAGTAGCAATATGAACCATGTTGTACCGACAAAACAAATGATATTCCATTCTTGTGAGATTGCAACAACACATAGTCAATATATAACCCACCTTTGGTCTGTCTCAAAGCACAAAGTCATGAAACAACATTGGCTTCTAACTCTCCCCACCCCCCGAATTTGCCCTAACCACTGCCTCAGCTCCTCACAAAACAACATCAAGGTCTCATCTCACCCTCCAATAACAAACACACTTTAGCTCAGGCAATATCTGACATCTTTGACAGTATATCTTCTCCAGCTAACAGGGCATGTGGAACAGTGTTCACTGAAATGTTTATTGGTGGTGATTGATACCTACTAGAGGGAGATGTGCTTGCTTCTTTCACAGTGGGCTTTGTTTTGAGTTTGCAGTTTACTTCAGGCTTTGTTAATATAAAGTGCAAATACGCTTATACATTCTTGCACACATAATTGCGCTTTAATTTTCCATGGCTATTAATCTAAATTCATTTGAGTATGTAAATACTGTAGCTTATTAGATGACACAAACGGGGTACACAATACACACTTTTCTCAATTCCATATTACATTTTGTCTATTGTTATGACTTTTTTTTATACATCTTTGATTAACATTCAAAGTTCATTGTCTCCAAGAGTTGCCTAATTAGGTTGGTAGCTGCATAGGTCCCAAAGGAGTTGCTTAGCAACAAAGTCTCTAAGGATTGTGTTTGAAATGTGAACCAAAGTTGTGATGCTTATATTTAAGTCACACCATTTTATCACACACACACACACACACACACACACACACACACACACACACACACACACACACACGCATTCTTGAAAATCAAACACAATCTTCAAGTGCATATTGGCATGTAGCAAAATGTAATTTATTGGTAGCAGTATATGACATGTATGTCACTGACAACTGTTACACAAGTGTGTTTAAAAAGTGTCACCTCTCCTTAGAAAACAGTAAAACAATGCTAAGGATCAGTGACAACAGGCATTCCTGCACTATGTACAACACCAACATGAATACAGCTGAAACAGCCATCACATTCATTTTGAATTGCGGCACTGTGACACACACAAAATACATAAACACCCAGTAAAACAATCAAATACTGTGTTGTATGTCATATGATGCATAGTGGCAATGGCTTTGAAGTGTGAATGAACATTTTCAAAAGATTACAGAAAAGAAAGCAAATCTTGCTCAAATTAAGAGCGACTGAATCTCATGCACAGGTCATTTTTTTGGCATTTGCATTGAAAAGTATGGATTCTCCAATAATCTAATACATTTCAGATCAATAAGTGTTGAGAACAAGCCAGCAAGGATACTACAGGATGTAACCATATTCCAAAATAGATGGCCAGCTTTTTTCCCATCATATATAAAAATGTAAGCATCTTGGACCATGAAAATGTCTGTGAAAGCAATCATTTGTCTTAATTCAAACTAGTTGATAAATTGTTGTATGCTCTCACAAATGACCTATTTCTGAAAATTAAATAACAAAAAATGCAGTTCCAACCTGGCATGCAGCATTTTCTAAGATATCCTCTGGGTATAGAGAAAAAAAGTGACAATGTACACAGTACAGAATTGCAGCAGGCAAAACCCCTCCTTGTTAACTTAGTGCCACACATTTCACAAAACATGGTGAACAAGTAAGAGCATAAAACATACACTAAGAAGAGTTTTTCTTTCAGTCAGCTAGTTCTACGGATCCAAACGCTAACCCACACACAACAAATGCAGCGCATTAAGAATCTGTCCCAAACAAATGTATGCACATCATTCTAGCCTATCTTGGGACAGAAGAAATTGAACTAGAATTTAACAATTCAAAGAGTGAATGGCCACAATGCTTGATAAAAGGTGACGGAATATTACAATATGTTTTCTTTGTAGAGTTTTTGAGCAGTCCTCATTTATAGTGAGAAATGCAACGTTTTTGGACATTTTTGCACAAGCCTGAAACTCTTTTTAATACACCTACTGTATCTGCTCAGGTAGATGGAAATTTGGTAGAAAGTCTAAAAAAGGTCAAAGACACAATTCCAACAAACAGTCACACCCCCATATACCCACACACAGTAATTAATTTGATGAATACTTTATTGGCCCTAAAGTACTGTGAGTAATATTTTTGTCTTTCAGCTTCTTTTTGCACAGTCATTGTCATAACTCATAAGGTCATTGTGTGTGTCAGTGTCTAAGCCAATCATTCTGATAACAAGAGAAGAGTTCATCCTAGTCTACTGCACTCACCACACGCACACACACACACACACACACACACACACACACACACACACACACACACACACACACACACACACACACACACACACACACACACACACACACACACACACACACACACACACACACACACACACACACACACACACCAAGTAACAAAACAGTTTTATCTCCAGATTGAATAAATTATGCCTACATAATGAAAACATAACTGTACACGCACACACACACACACACACACACACACACACACACACACACACATAAATCATATACTGTAACACACTGACTTTGCACCAGTGATTTGTCCTGCAACAAACTGCAAGGAACGTTTATGTTCAAAGTTTATGTTCAAATCTGAAACTGTCACCCAAGTAAAAGGACTGTGATTCTTCAGTAACCTAATTTGATGCACAAGATAAGGGGGAAAAAACATTTGAAGGGGAGAACTGTAAAAAATAAAAGATTTATTGTGACAGAATTATTGTGACTATTTAAAAGAACCCTGTTTTCATTATAACTGGAAATGAGAGGACCTCTAATATGCATCCACATGTAATTTCTATTGGAAGAGTTCCTAGAGGCAGATAAATGTCCTCTTTCCAGACTGGTAATGAAGAAAGTCAATGAGGCTGCAGAATGAGCACTGGATATGGTTAGCATCGCTCTCATTAACCAACACTGGACCGCTACACCAAGAACCATCTTCATGTAATTACGAATCATGAAGTCCATGGATTAATGTTCCTTGGTTTTTAAAAAGCATAGTATTATACGCTTTATAGGTATCTGTAATGCATCACTTGCAGATGACTGATTATAGGGCTTTCATTAGTGTCATCATTGAGAAAGCTTAGACATAATATCTGTGTAACTGCAAACCTTACATGCTTCAAGTAAAATGCTGCTTTTCAAAGGTTGCTGCATTGGGGAATTAAAAAATGTTTAAGATCTACAGTGTTCTCCATAATACAGTTTGGTGTATTCCCAAACCTTGCGTGAAACTGTATCACTATACATATGAAAACAGTAGGGTTCACAGCATAAATGACAAATGGTGGTACATACACATGAATTCTCGTGTCCCCAAAATGCAATCACAGGCATTTGCCACTAGCAATGCAAGCAGGTGAGAGGCATACATCAAACAAATCCCCAATAATCGATAGGATGAGGAAGAACCAATAGCATGAGAGACCATAAGACAGATTGTGAGACATCTTCACCCAACACTGGACAGCACTGCCCGTTGGTTGGCATGTTACGACTCAAGGCACACCTTTTGCTGAAATAGTTCACAAGTACAATAAAATAGCCATGACCTTTTTTGCCATGCACTTTAAGTATAAATATTTATTTTTCCTTGTAGGCACCAAAATATTCTGGTAAAAAATGATACCGACTTACAAAATGTAAATTGAAAGCACCTTTGAAACCACTTCTTCAGAGAGGGGGGAGACCATGGATATTTTTTTTTTATCTACTTGGCGCCATGTACAATGAGTTTTTTTTCACAAGGTGTAGAAAAACAGAAGGTATAGAAAACAAAAATAAAACCAACAGTCAGGGTTTGTGGGTGTTTAAAAAAGGACACCTTCAGTGGGAGGACAGAGATGCATCAACTCCCTGTGAGACTCGGTTCTGTTTTGTGAAGGTATGCAGTGAAGGACAAGCTCTCCAGCGACTGCCCCGGCTAACAGGCTGTGCCAAGGCAGAGAAAAAAAGAGGCTAGCAGAAGCGCCACACAAAGTGGTGGGCTCTGCCAGCGGATGCCACTCAGGCTTGTTGGCATAAAAACACTGCCACTGCCACAGCCACAGCCTCCATGATGGGGTCAACGTAAGGTCAAGGTGAGTGTTTGCTGACGTCCGAGGTGCCCGACTCTTCCTCGATGGTGGGGGCGGGGATGGTGCACTCCGCTGTGATGCTGGGATGGGTTTCCTGTGTCTCGGTCGAGCACGGCGAGATGGAGTTGTTGGACGAGCCAAAGTGGTGGCGCGGCGTGTCCACCGACAGCAACATAGGCGTGCCGCTGCGTTTGAGCGACTCGCTCATAGACATGTGCACGTCCTCGGGCGTGACGCCCAGGTCGGACGGCGACTTGCGTTTGATGCGCTCGTACGTCTTGTCCTGGCTCTCCGGGAAGGTCTCGCTGTCCTGGAAACGACCCAGCAGCCAGATGAAGAATCCGAAGAGGACGAAGGCGGCCAGGCTGGGCACGAACGCCAGGCACTTGACGTCCAGGCTGGCGCCCACGTAACGGCTGTGGAGGAACATGTCGCTGTAGACGTAGGAGAGGTTGGTGCGAGGGTCCACGTTATTGACGCGCCAGTCGTAGGTCAGGGTGCTGCGGTTGAAGTTGACCAGCGTCTCCGGTTCCTCCACGGTGAAGATCTTCTCTCCCGGCCCCACGTACTGGCCATACTCATAGGGCTTGTAGAAGATCTGGTTCTTCCACATATTGAGATCCAGAATCAAGACCAGGAAAATGATCCCATAATTAAACCATTTGCCTGACAGGAAAAAGAAGAGAAGAAACAGAAGAGCTGTTATTTCTGAAAATCTTTGCTACTTCATACAATAAGGTACTACCATAAAACACATAAAACACAAACCAAACACACTATTTATTTTATATACTGAGAAAAAAAAGCAATGTCTCCATGTCAGTGTTCCTGACTGACATAAAATATAGTCATTAAAAAGACTTTCGTGGACACACAATTCCCATGATACACTCTGTTTCTGTGGGTATAATCACTCACTTTGACAACGGCAAAGCAGGGCGTGAGCAGGCATTACTCACACCGAGCTGCCGGATAACAACCAACCACACAAAAAAGCTCTAAAACTGCAATCAATTTATCCAGTAATAAAGCAGGAGGCTCCATGCAGAAATGGAAAATGAGGTCTCCCAGTATCTTTTAATGAACTTCATATTCAAAGCACTCACGCACTCCTATTCCCATAATGCTCAGTGACTGCACAAAGCATAGGGGTTAACAGCCTGGTGCAAATCGCTGAACGGGTGAGCTATTTAACGCTTTACTCGGGGAGCATTGAGATTCCGGCGGGGGAAAGCAAGAGAAGTAAAACAAGGACAACGGAGAGGAAGGTTTTTGTAATGGGCGCCTACTCCTACACAGGGTTTTTGCCTTAAGTAGGAGGAAGACATGTCAGAGTAATTAAAAACATATAATCATTAAAAAAAGATAATGCTCATTTTCAACACAAGGGGGAAAAAAGGACTTCTTCACATGCCTCTGCCTCATGCATGTATTTAATGACCACTGCAATGAATGTGGTCTCATTAAAATCACTGAGTTTTTATTATCTTTAATATTAGATGTTGTGTCATAAAATGTCCTCATATCAAAACACAGTAACAACGTCACATTTAAAAGTAAGGCTTTTGAGTTCATTAAGTTGTACTGTACCTGTAATGTGGATGTGATACTCGTCCTTAAAGACTCTCTTACAGACAGGAAGCCTCACTTTGACATGAGTTGTGGACATCCCAGGAAGGTTCATGTCCAGATCACCCATAAAGTGTGGAAACTCCCAGTCCTACAAACAAAAGGTAATCCAGTCAGGTACAGCAGTTACTCGTTCCACAGCAGATGTTTCAAATAATCAGGACAACAGAATTGGTGGAATAGCAGTAATGAAATCAGCTAAAATTAGCTTGGTAAATCTGTTTTTTTTTTTTTTAAGTCAGGCAGAGCACATTTTATTTGCCATTTTGAAGTCTTTCCTCAAAGTCTTGGTGTTGTCTGACTAATCTCAATCACATGGAAATACATGTTTATCTTGTTTTATCTCAGGTATTAGGTTGAGTTATTGTTTTAGTTATTGTGCTACAAATCAGTTTCCTTTGTTTTGGTAACAAACACCTCTGCTCAAAGTAGCAAAGCCAGAAATGGTAATTCCGACTGGGCTGCACTTTTCCCTTGGGGTAAACTGCAACTGATGGACCTCACTGTGCCATTGTGTTTGACATTCGGCAGATCAAAGGCAGGGATGCGCACAGCACATGGGTCCTCAGGCTCTGTGAACCGGGCCTTCCTCATGTCACAAGACATCAGCCCAGAAAGCTTCAGCAGTCACAGAACCAGCAACTACCCCCCCGCCCCCCAG
The DNA here is from genome assembly GCA_027497455.2 of Sardinella longiceps. Classification (NCBI taxonomy): domain Eukaryota; kingdom Metazoa; phylum Chordata; class Actinopteri; order Clupeiformes; family Clupeidae; genus Sardinella; species Sardinella longiceps. The sequence continues at coordinate 27,082,117 of JAODXP020000017.1, read as the reverse complement.
TCCACCAACCACAACCCCAAAGCCTCCACCATCCAGTCTTCTGAGGATTTCTTAAGGTTTTGGAGGAAAACTTGCTGCAACGTTAATAATGCATCACAAGGATAGAGCAGCTAGCCCGAGTTAAGTTTTGCTCATGACATGAAGAAAAATCAAAGCTGACATTTATACTTCCTGAACTTCTTGCGAATTCTCAGGGCAGACATAGCTAAATAAATAAAAAAAAACAGCAAGATGTTTCTGTTTTCTGCATACCTCTGCTAAGAGCATAGCCTGTCCATTCATTAACCAGGTAGGCCAAAGTATGAGCAGCCATGGTAAGATGAGAGGAGATAGCTCCAGTTGGACGCCAGCTTCGTCCAGCTTATTAGGCACGACATTTACTCAGCACCATTTCCTTCAGCCAAAAAAACATTACGAGACATCAGATGCAAAAAAAAAAATGCAAACCCACCAGACAACAGTAATAACAAAAGCATCAGCCTTGCCCTAAACATCCCTTTCACCCAAATCCTGGGATTGTGAAAGTGATGCCGTGAAGCTTGAAACAATGTAAACAGTGGCAGAGCAGAGCGACACTTTGAGAGGCGTCACATGAGGCGGCTCCTGTAAAGCCGTTGGCAACACAACAGCTGGTGGGGCATCCACAGCTGGCTGAGTCGCCAGCCGCTTAATTGGGCCCTGAATAAAATATCAGCGCCTCCGACAAAGAGAGGAGAAATTAACCGTCACACGGAGGCAGGCACAGATGAAGGTGAGTGGAGCCCTTTTGAATCCAAAGGGCTGTTGCTTTTGAATGTTTTTTTTTTTCTGTGACAGCTATGAAGTGTGCGCCCGACGTGGGGGTTGTGTCCATGTTGTAAAAAGTCGGGAGTAATAGAAGTCATAAATAACGTTCATAAACACCTTTACAGGAGATGGCCATCATAGTCGGAGTTGGGGTGTGCTGCTTACAGATTGTGCCCGGAGACGATTGGGAGACTGATGCTAGCATTGCGGCACTGGCACATTGACAAAGTCATGTGAAATGAGGATGTCATGATGCGCGACCCCTCTGTAAATTCTCAAGGAGGAAACAGGGAAATAAGATGAAGCCAACAAATTCAATAACTCTTCCTCTCACGTCCAGAACTGAAGGATATAAAAATGATGCTGCCACAGAAACAATTAAAACTAAGCAATCCAGGCTAAATTGCAAACCGTGTACGAGCACATGCATGCATCAATCAGTGGGTTTGGTGGTGATGAGCTTCGAATATTGATTTATGACTTGAATTAAATCCAAAAAGTCTCAAAGGTGCACTTTAAGTGGTTGAATTGGAATTAACAGAAGGGGGGGTTTCCGGAGGCTACCAATTTTTCATCTAACTGAAATAACCAAACCTCGTCAATCAAACATGATCTGTGTCATTTTGTTAATTACTCCTCAATTAGGCAACAGTAAAAATTTTAAATTAATTAAGCCATCACGTCGCTGTGCCCAAGTAAATTAGAATGCAGAATGTATCTGTTTGTCACCATCTATTATAAAACGGATAGTTCCAGTCCTTGGTCATGATTGGCTGAATCACGTTCAATGTTGTTGTATATTTCCCCGATATAACATGGCTGAGAACACATTTCATTCTATATAGCTGCGCCATTGAGCTGAGGGTATAGCAGTCAGTTTCGCTTTGCTCGCTTTGTGCCTAACAACAACCCCTAAGCTGTGCTGTATTAACAATATAGAACGGCCTCGTGGGCCTCATTGCTTGAGTAACCAGCTAGGGTCTCAGTCCAACATTCTAATCCAAGAATGATAATTTACTAAAAATGAAACACAGGCAAGCATGACTAGACATTCTGCTATGTTTATATGCACAAAACCCCCAGTATTTTGAGAAACAAAACCCAAAGACCAACACAGTTCAGTAAATAAAAATATACAAATCCTATGTCCAGTTGCCCTGCTGGGAAAGAGTGCTGGCAAGCACATGAGCAAAAATAGTCTGCCTATGCCAAGTTCTCTCTGAAGTGCCTCTTTGACTGTAGGGGAGGAGAGAGAGAGACAGACAGAGAGAAAGGAGAGAGAAAGAGAGACAGAGAGAGAGAGAGAGAGAGAGAGAGAGAGAGAGAGAGATCCAGTTAATGGAAAGGAGGCAGACAAAAGGGATGGAGGCAGGGAGAGGCAGCGATAGAGGGAAAAGGGAGGCACGTTTTAATTGGCCACCGGGGAGGAAGAGAGACAGAGGGGGCCCTCACCTGCATGACAATGAGCAGGTCAAAGACCAGGATGAAGGAGGCTAGGAAGGCGCGCGAGACCTCATCGCTGGGCAGGAAACCGCGGTTCAGGTTGTCCCAGCTGATCCAGTCCGTGCTGATGACCAGCACCACCACCGACGTCAGGGAAATCAGCACCGTCCTGTGAGGATATGGGTGCACGCACGCATGCACACACACACACACACACACACAAATATCATCTACGTTAGGGGGCATCTTGAAGCACAGCGAAAGTGTAATCCAACTTCAATGGTCACACTCAAGCACATTCCTACACACACACACACACACAGACACACACACAGTCACAGACACATCATCCACACACCCATAACTTACACACCACTCACTGACCAGAGAGAAGTCCCTGTGTGCAGACCGCTTCACGGATTACATGGATTTTACACATCCTCCAAAATATCAAGGCATGTCAGGTGTCACGGTGAGATTAGTGGGTTATGGAAAGCATGCAGCACAGCTCTCCCAGATCGGAGGGGTCTGTTTCTATTGAGCTAGCAGAGGGCAAAATGGGACCCTTCAACAGTTTACTGCCCCTCTTCAGACAACACATTATTATGGTGCTAATTCCTTCCCTGTTGTAATTGCGAGGTGAGTAGGGATTAAAGGCACCCTATGTGATTACTCCTGTTTTATAAAATGCCTGCCTGTGTCAGAGGTGATTAAAGGTTTTTACTATATTGCTATCAGTGTGATTATTACTACAGTAGTATTATTATTGTTGTTGTTTTTTGTTGTTGTTGTTGTTTTTACTCTATGGTATTGTTGTTTCTTGTGATACCAGGTTTTGTAAAACAAAATAAGATGGAAACTGATTTCTATTCAGTACACAACGTATATTTCATTCTCTGGTTTTCATCAATAAACAGATTTGTAAAAAAAAAAAAAAAAAGAGGTGATTAAAAGTGACACAGCATTGAGAGCTGGTTATGGCCAGGCTACCAGAAATGGGGTGTCCTGAAAGTCCCTAGATTTGGGATTTTCCATGAAAGCGCTGAGGTGAAAAACATTTATGTGATGATGATCAACATCTGGTCAGGCAGAAAGTAATGATGCAGAGGAGTCATGGGTCCAGGAGTTCATCAAATAAATGGAATGCCTTTCCCAGCTCTGCTGGCATTTGACCTGAATCTGTACTATACTAACACCCTCACTCTCAGTGACCGAACAAATTGAACAAATATGTGCCTTTCATACTGGACACAAACATCCGACAGATATCACTCAGGTAGTGGATGACCTTTTACAGATGCAGTATAATTGAGTGAGTGTGTGTGAGTGTGTGTATGTGTGTGTGTGTGTGTGTGTGTGTGTGTGTGTGTGTGTGTGTGTGTGTGTGTGTGCGTGCGTTGTAAACAATTACAAATCCTGGTTTCACTCTATCCTTCAAGTTGCTGTAAGGAGGTTTTCCAATGTGATCAGCATGTTCAACCAAAAGAGTCCACACTAAACCCTCACATTCACATTCCTATTACAGAAGGAAGGTTTCCAATTTAATGAAAATACATACGAAATACAAAATCAATTCAAAACTCGGTCACCTCTCTTTCCCACTCTGCATAATTTAAAGGACTTTCACCTGGAGCTTCCAGAATGAGACGTGTGATTTGTGAGCGAAATGGCCAGGTGAAGCAGTTGGGCAAGAAGGGGAGGGGGGGTTGCTCTGGTCTTCCTCGACACTGAGCTTCTGCTTTCAAGATAAGACGGAGCTAATTGGCAATTAAGCCTCTGATTCGCCCAGGGATCTTAAACCTCCTCCGAGTACAAGATTACCTCTTAATGGCCTCTAAATATTAAACATCAAAAGAATGAGACCTGTCTGTGGATGCCTACGAAATGACCTGTTATTTGTGTTACCAATGCTTAGACTTACAGCTTCATTAGAATTACTGTATGCTAGTTCATAGCGTAGGCTACTTCTAAATATTTGCTGGATGCAGCAACAGTTAACAAATTACTATTCCTTGATCGCTTTACCTTTAAATCCAATTATGAAGGCGTAAATAATGTTATTAAGACTAACGATTAAATAAGGTTTTTGTGTTCATCTAATTCAATGGTTTGAGTGATTGTCAATACCAAGATCTCATCAGAAGGGGGTAGAGTTCACAAAGGCCATTAGATTACCATAACCCCCAATACACACACTATAACCCACAGCATATTGGTTCTCAGTGGGGCTGCTGCCACGTTTTAATGACAGCTTCACGGATATGTTTTGCTGGCGCGGGGTTAAAGACCTCGCGTTGTAAGGGGAACGCGGGGGTCGAGTTGGCATAGCGACCTTGCGATGTTGATTGATTTTGCTCTCCCTGTTCTGCTAATTAAAGGTGCAGACGCTGAGTGGAGGGAGATTAACAGCGCTATTGACTCGCCGCAACCCCCACCCGCCCAGGAGCACGGCTCTGCTTACAGCGAGACCGACGCCATGGCTCCCCTGGCGAGCACAGAATACAGAACCTGCCTGTAAACACGCAGATATCAGTGCATCCCACACACACATGGAGACTCACAGCAAACACATTCGCATTTATTCACTAACACACACACACACACACACACACACACACACACACACACACACACACACAAACACAAACACATACACAGACACACACAGTGTAGGCAGAAAATACAAGCTCATGATGTATCCACCTACATGCAGTATTTATCAAAGCTCGTGAGAGCAGTTCTATATGGGGAAATATTCATGTCATGTTCTCAGTTCACAGCAGAAAAAACTCCATCTTTATTGTCTTGTGAACATACACACAGAGAGAATAGGATGTGCAGCAGGATCCCAGTAGACCTATAGTACAGGTTCTATACACCACCACATGCACATGATATGATTGTGTTCCATCCTGACATACCAGAAGAGCACTATTCTGTTGTTGCCTCGTTTCCAGAATCTTCTAGCTGCTTTCCCCCAGTCTGGATACGCCTCATCTTGAAGCATCATATCCGTCACCTGCATATTAGAGAAAGGTTTGTTACATAAACACAGAGTCGTATATGTCAGTGAAATGTCAGAGCCGAAAAGGGATGAAAAGTCTGAACTTTCCACAGTTTTGACACAAAATAATAACATTGACAAAAGAAGCCATTTATTTATAGCTCTGATATTCATGTTCATTTCATTGCTAAAATCAGAAAAACTGAAATAGATATTGCTATTCAGATGACACGGCCCATATATTTCTTTTTACTCTGTGACAGATGATCAGATGTCAAATTGTAAGGTTATGTATTTTCTGTCTGGATAAATAAAGCCTAATGAAAAAGACAGAACCTGACAAGCATCTGATGAAAAATACCTTTTCACTGAATACTAAAAATCCCTCCATGTTTCACTGTTTGGTTATTGTTGTTGTTGTTGTTGTGTACAGAGAGCCAGAAAAAAACTAACTCTCTTGAGCACAAGTATACAAAATCAATTTAGCAGTCGTAGCACGCTTTGACAGTCATGGCGTTGTTAGGGGAAAATGCGGCTTTCCAGCTAATCATTAAAGGTAATTAAGCTAAGTCCTTCCCCTCCGATGCGTATCTGATTTTAATGCCCGGCTATGCAAATCCACACTTCTGGTGAGACATCCGAGCCAAGGTTACTCTGCCGATAGATCACCTATGTCCCTAGGGGGTGATGGCGGTGGAAGCATCTATCGTAGAAGCAGGCCGGCACAGGATGTCACTGTGGCCTGCTTTGTGTCCGTCTGTGTGTGTGCGTGTTGGGGGAGGGGTCGTATATATGTGTATGACTGTAATGTGAGATGTATGGACACTTATTTTTGTGTTGTGTGTATATGTGTGTGTGTGTGTGTGTGTGTGTGTGTGTGTGTGTGTGTGTGTGTGTGTGTGTGTGTGTGTGCAAGGGTGGTTTGAGGTGTGTGGGTGCTGATGCAAAGCAGGCCCTTCCTGTCCGCTCGTTGTAGGATGACGCAGCTGGAAGGGAAAAAAAAAAAAAAAAAAGCCCAGAGCCAGAGGTCATCTTGAAAGTGCCTTGTTGAATTAATGGAAAGTGCAAGAGGAGGGGGGAAAAACATCCCCACTAATGTCTGGATTCAGCACTTTCCCTTGCCTTGCCCTGCCCGGTCCTCCCCTCCTCTCCCCTTCTCTCCTTCTGCTGCGGGGTGGGCCGGAATACTAATGGCTATGCAGAGAGCGCTTGTCAAGTTCGTCCCCCACCGCCTGGTGTCAAGACTGCAGTCACTCTGTGGGCCTCCTGCTCTCTGTAGACCCCCCTCCCCCATCTGCTGGGAATAAGTATGGGTGTGTGTGTGTGTGTGTGTGTGTGTGTGTGTGTGTGTGTGTGTGTGAGTGTGAGAGAGAGAGAGAGAGAGAGAGAGAGAGAGAGAGAGAAAGATAGTGTATGTGTTGAATCAACATGGATGCTATTGATAAGAAAAGGCACTTTGACCACATCGACTTGCCTTGGGATTGAACCTGACCCCTTGACCTACAGTGACCTGATGGCTGCTAAAAAACCTAACTGTCTCTGGCACAGTGTGTCAGTGGACCACAACGTTTTTGTAATGCTATCGGTTGGTAGCATTGGCAATAAATTAATATTGCAGAGCATATAAAGAATGTATGAATAATGTTCATGATGTTATTATACAATGTTATTTTATCCTGGATGCCAGCATACCAGCAGCAACACTGACATTATATATGTTTAAATTATATATGTTTATTGATAAAAAATATCTTAATTGAGTAATATTATTAACATGCTTAATCAATGTGTAATCTCTATTTGATACATGACAGGCATCACTTGTTTGTGGTGGTTAACAACAAAAGCATTCTCACCATCCAGGCTGTGACAAAGTCTCCCATCCATGTGCCCACCGCAGCGATCTTCATGAAACTCTCATTCCTGATGCCCATGTACTCTGTCACCATGTGTGGACTGTGAGCACAAGAGAGACAGACAGAGAGAGAGAGAGAGAGAGAGAGAGAGAGAGAGAGAGAGAGAGAGAGAGAGAGAGAGGTTGTTCAGGGAAAAGAATGGTCACTGCAGCTAAGTGCCATGATGCTGGCTGTCAGATCCAATCCATTTCAATGTGGCACCGTAAACAAAGAGTGGTGAGAGTCATACCTACAGGGAGTGAATCAGCCACAGCTGCAACTACACTTTTATGTACATTATCCGATTCTACGCTGGTTGCTATTGAATAGTTTTCAACAGAAATATGACCATGGCAATCTAGTGAATCATGTAAAAGGCTTATTGCAAAGGTTTTATGCGCAAAAGGTCAGACAGTACAAAACAGCACTTAATCATGGTGGTAAAGTTACAGTACAGCACTTTTTACATTATTACAGCTTTGGTGCTGTATAATTACGGTAGTGTAATAACAAGCCATGAATGATCTTGCTTGATTTTTGCTTATTTGTCAGATTCTTAACACAAACCAGCAAATGTATTCAGAAGAGTTCAGAATAGATTTTGGAACAAAACACACAGTAATTCCTGGATGTCATATGTAATACTGTGCAATGTAAAAACAACAAACAACATAATTTACAAAATGAAAAAGCGGCAAATGCAATGTACGGCTAAACAACTGTCACATAAATGCACGTGATGCGAGTTAAAACAATCTCTCTTATAGGCGTCTGTGTGGGCGGAAGACAAGACTCAAGTGCCTCTCCAATTTAATTCTGGAGAAGAATCCTTTTGCTGCCAATTAGAACAAAGAACCCCTCCTGTCTCACGTTGCACTGAAGTCTGGCATCAGGTGCAGAGCACAATCTTTGTTTGAGCGCCAGAAACCACTGTTAAGCACTGGGTGGTTGGAGGTAGTCATTTGAAGACAAAAAAAGTCCCTCCCCATCCCCCCACCCCTCCCCCCCAAAAAAAAAGACTTTCCACTCAGAAAACAAAGGAAAAGTTTCTCTATTTTCCATAAAAGCGTAGTGCATGACGTTCGTTCCGTTCCGTTCTAGGCTATGTTGAGGCATGTCTGCTTTAGCTGAGAAGCCCACCATGCATTGTTAATGGCTATCACTCTCTTTCCCCTCAGTGCTGCTTGAGCAGAGGCGTTAGCTCAGGGTCCTGGGCAGGCCTGCATGCCATGCCATGCCATTCTCTACTTGAGGTGCTATTGAGAGAAAGTGGGGCAGCCCTGCTTTTCTGTGCGACTCTAGCCTCGGTGTCTGCAGCAAGGTCTGTTTGACAGACGCAAGATAGAGGGGGAGAGAAGAAGGAGAGAGGGAGAGAGTGAGGGAAAGAGAGAGAGAGAGAGAGGGCTGTGTGGAGGTGGAGCACCTCGTCTCTTTGATGTCGCCCAGACGAATGTCAGTGAACGGAATGAAAAAAAGATGAGAAGCCTTTGGGTAATTCAACTTAGAGGTCAATCGGCCCTTCTCTGTCTTTTTTATTGTCTGAGTGCAGAATAGGGCAGTGGCTTCTGTAAGGCCAGAAACAGCTCCAGTACCTGACTCTTGAGCAAGACTCAGTGATAATTGCTCTGCCTACTCTGCCTCATTGGGCTCAATTTCTATCAGTGTCTCTCTGCAATGCAAATGAAATTCTTCCAGATACTTCTTCACTCCATACCTACAACATATATCGAACGGCCTCTTGACAAATAGG